>OY755172.1:7586062-7793077 GCA_963576735.1 Bedellia somnulentella | reverse complement strand
GCGTGAACGTTTATGTTTATATGTTTTATGTGATAGAGGGCAGATCTATCGTCGTTTTCGTAGGAATACATTGTTATGTCTAAATATACAACTTAGTCATGTGGACACGTAGTCATAAATTAACCATTCACTTGACTTTTGAAAAGACACATTTTGACAAGGTTTCGAACCCACGCCTCTCTGCATGAAAAATGCTTCCGTCTGTGTTATCATGGTCGTAAAATATAAGTCAGCCGTAAACGGCTTTGTTCGTTCAACTTCAACTACGCTACAGCACTCACAAAAATATATCCGTCTCTCTCACCTGAAATCCTGCAGCATATCCTTGACGTTGTACATGGTGATGAGCGAGGTGGCGGCGGCGGGGATGACGATGATGGGCGTGCGCGAGGGGCGCTTGCCGCCGGCCGGGGGCGCGCCGCCGCAACAGGCAGCAGCTCCCGCCGCCCCGGGGTGGCGCCCCCGCCGCCCCCGCCCGCCCGACATGCTGTTGGGGGTCATGCCCGGCATTGGTTGGGTTCTGTGGAATGTTGAGATGAGATTTAATGTTAGTGTTTCTGAATTTGAACATCGTGAGGAGACCCACATGGTTGAGTTGCACTTAGTCATGTGAAAGTGTATTCGTACAAAACGGCGATAGGCCTGCCCCCTATCACGTGAGTACACTTTCCATGCAAAACAGGGGTACTCTGAACCCCAGGTGACAAAGTCACATGGTGTTCAGAAGTATTAGTACCTTTGCAAACCCCTTCGGGATATTCGGCGTGAATGTTTATGTTATGTTATCTTTATGATGAATTTGTTAAATAAACAAGGGCCACCGAGGACCTTGGTTGGTAGAAAGAGAGGTAGACTCTGGAAAAATCTTTGACATCCCTGGGGGGTCTTCTCTTCATTATTCAGTGTGTTTAACCCTTAATAAAATCAATGTTTAGTATCGCATAATATATTATTAGGAAGTAGAATGACAAAGACCTTCTATTACTTAAATTGCGCACTATATGATGGCATAAGCTTAATGAGTGGTAATTAAAACTATACAGATTATGCATTATATGATTTGCTGTGTAGTGCCGGCTTAGAATGTCGCTACCCCTTTCTACCCACGGGTGTCTTAAGAGGGGACTAATGGTATCGGGGCTTTTTATTGGATTTTTGGGCGATGCAGTTGGAGATCCATCACCAAAAAGCTTTATTTTACCGCCTTTTCCCACTCAACTTCCAAAAGTGGCTGAGGAATTCATAATTCCTTGGCTCTGGCTCTGGCTACCCTTCTAGGCAATTATAGCCGTGAGAATATGTATGTAGATTATGCATTATTCGGTAACAGTTTTGATTTGTTCACAGTTATAGATGGTGAATTTAATATTCCTTGAATGTCATGAATTTGAAAGAATACTGCATGCATTTAACTACTAATAAAAACAAAACCAATTGAGTTTAATTATTTATTAAAGTTGCATAGACAAGCAAAGTACTTACGTGGCATACATCTAGGATGGTTGGGAGTTTGAGGGGCTCGCGCGATCGGTGGTACAGTGGGTCCTTCTGTCACAGATTTCAGTGTCATACCATGGTATGTGCCCATAGTGTCGATTTTGAAACCCTCCGTTTCTGCAAAAAAACAAATGTTTAATTAGTATATGATAGAAAACCTTTTATTGCACATCATAATTTAGCATGAGATAGACATAAGATTATCAAATAGAAGTACAATCAGCATTCTCTAGCGATCAAAGTGTTTCCTGTTCTTGCTATTCTCAAATTACTGTTGTCAATAGCGCCATGTTTTTAAAGTGATAAGTTATGATTAAATGCTTTCTTTACGTTTTTTTTACAGAAACATATATTCAGTGACAGTGATGTGACTTATCTAAGATACAAGTATTTGAAATACAGATGCAAGATACTAAATACGTATTTTCATCTTGTATCTAAAATACTTTTTTATAAAGGATTTTGTATCTTATATTTAAATACTTTTGTTTAGTATCTTAGTATTTTATAAATACTTTTTCTGATAAAATACTTTTTCTAATAAAAAAAATATTATTTAGTGTCATTTATTGGAGCGAAGCTCCATTTACCCCCGACTTTTGCATTTCGTTGTGATCGTACTCCTCCCAAACGGCTCAACTCAGAACCCTGAAATTTTGCACGGTGGTCAAAGACCATCTCTAGACGGTTTATGTATATTTTGATAAAAATCGGATGTACCACGGAGGAATAATCACCACTAAAAAAATACAATGTTAGTCTATGGAAAAATTACGTAAACAATGCCAGCGGGTGAAAATAGAATTTAGAATTTAATGTTTTTTTTTTTTTGACATGAATTCCTCATGTGGGGTTGTCCATTAATCACGTGATCATTTTTTAGCATTTTTTAACCCCCCCTCCCCCATTGGTGATGAGTAGTGAGGTTTAAGACCACCCCCCTCCCCCGTCTCAACATCACGTGTATTTTTGTAGCTACAACGAATCTTGAAATTTTCTATATATTATATTATTTTAAATACAGGTAAGTATAAACTATAATCTTATTTTATTCTGAAATTAAGGACCATAATAAAAATGTGCCGCTTAATATTTGTTTAAAAATCGCGCGTTTGACGAAAAGTTAAATACACGAGATATCTTACTACACCCCCCCCTCCCCATTGTGTTATTTTCGTGATTTTTCTCAAACCCCTCCCCCCCCTTTCAAGCCTCACGTGATTAATGGACAACCCCTGTGGGGATTATGACTTATAAATAAAAGATGTTATTAAAAGAAAGAAAAATTTCGACACTGGCGGGGTTCGAACCCGCGACCTTCGGGTATACGCCCCCGTCGCTCTACCAACTGTATCTATGTCAAACATTAAATTATGTGATAGTCAGGCGTTTCCAACATTTGCATTCTATCTGAAAAGGTAGACAAGTGGCCGTCCGAATTAGTTAAAATTCGGAGGTAGGAAACGCAAACACTACTTGAACGTGTAAAAAAGAAACAAAGGATAGAGGAATTTCGCGCTGGATGCCAACTGACACTGTAGCTCAGTTGGCACAGCGACGGGGGCGTATACCCGAAGGTCGCGGGTTCGAACTCCGCCAGTGTCGAAATTTTTCTTTCCTTTAATAACATCTTTTATTTATAGAATTTAGAATTTTTCATATTCGATCGTCCCAAAGTCACGTCCGTTTGCGCTCCGACACTTGGTGATTTTTCGAACTTTTGAGCGCTAATATTCGAAATCTACAAAATTTCTCCCAAAATTTTTTTGAACGAAAATTTTCTTGAACATACTCTTTTTCAAAGAAAATAGGTATTTAGCTATTTAGATATGTTTTTTTCAAAAATGATATTTGTTAACAATTTAAGTTTTCAAAAATCAGGACTCTAACTCCTTTGCAGTTTTGTGTAGAATCAATCACGCTTTTAGGTAAACCAACAAGCATATTCAAAGAATCGTAACAAATTGCATAGCAACGCGTGTTGAGATATTTGTAGAATAAATCGTTCAACGATAAGTAATATCTGAGAATCAGGCAATTGCTCGCTTCGCTCCTCTCCTTTTATTGGCATCCGAAGGTCCCATGCCAACCTAGTAAAATAAATGCCTAGAACTGAACGTGTCGTTATTAATGTGAAAAAAAATTGGTAGATGGAGGATGGCGACTCTTTCTTTCTACAAATGTCATCGACTGTTCTAATTGATTTGAAGTTAGTTATTTTTCGTTTTGTGGAAATAAAGATAAAAGCCTAAAGAGTTTAAAACTTACCCTACAATAAAAAAAATATTCTTAAAATACAACACCTGTTTGCCGAGATCTGCCACTGTGGAGCGACTCTTTTCTTTTGGGGGTATGATCATGAGGCCACATCGAAGGAAAATGACTGATAAGATGTTTGAAGAGCTGGTTTTACTTAAGTCTAACTTAAAATTATATTATTTATTCTTGTGTTCTAATAATATTCTATAATGAGAGCTATAATAAAAAAACTCAAATTCAAAAGTTGTTTTCTTACAAAAGTATTTGTATTTTTTATGAAGTATTTATAAAATACCTATTTTGTATCTAGTATTTCAAATACCTTTCTCGGAAGTATTTTGTATCTGGTATCTGAAATACTTAATTTAAAAGTATTTTGTATTTTTTATTCCAAATACTTTGTACAGGGTATTTTGTACATCACTGTTCAGTGAATACAGTCTTATTTAAAAAGTACTAATCAGTCTTAACTTATACTGGACGTGTGCATTATTTAATAAAGCGTTATAAAAAAGCTAAGAAATAAATTACCTTCTCTCTGCCTAATAAATCTTTCTTGATCGTATCTGTTATACTGTGCCTGTTGCGCCGGCAGCACCGTGGTCTGTGGCATGATGACAGGCGGCGGTCGAGGTATGCCTGGTCGACCTTCCTCTCTGGCTTTAATACTGCTTAGCAATGCTAGGATGCTCTTTGCAAATACCTGGAATGTATTGAATGTCAGTTAACTAATGGGTTTTTAAAAATGGATATTTGATTCCACAGCTCTGGCTACCTACCTGATGTTTAAAATATGAATAAGCATATGTATTAATAACTGGATCATTTTAAGAGTATTGTTTATTCACTATCGTAATCTTGATAATGCATAAATATTAAACTAAACTAAGCAATATTTCCAAAATTAGAGCTTGAAACTCATACATTTGTCCACTACCAAGCTATTGAATTACAGGTAGAGATTATTATAAGAATATTGTCAGATTTAGTAACCTTTTGCCTATCCTACAAGATCTCTAAGCAGATAGCATATAATTTGTTGATTGAAATGGGTGCACACCTGAATGCAAACTTAAGATTCGGGTTTAAGAATTAAATGCTATGGTGAATACAAATTGCTATGCAATGTTTCTGATATAATTTATGAGACTTACCTTTCCATTACTTTGTAAAACGGTGGTGCGTGTTCTCCATTGCCTTTCTCTACTAATAATATCTTTTGTGAGATCCACATCATAATCGAGTATTGCTCTCAGATCTGAACCAACCACACCCAGTGTGTCGGAGTAGTCATTGCTTTTGATTGTGGTACGCTTTTTAGCTAATCGTTTGGCTTTAATGGCTGCAATTTTTTCAACTGACATAGCCTCTGAGAGAGACCTAAAAGAAACAAACATTATTGAAAATAGAGAAACTTATTTATTCCTGTTCCTACAGACTATTGTTTTGGTATTGAAACAGAGTGAAGAATAGTTGGGCTTATTTCTGTTGTTAAATCTAGTTATATTATTTGTCTTTTCTAAGACATATATGAGGTTAATTTATCATGGTTGTTAACGGTGAGGGAAAACAGCGTGAGGAAACCCACATGGCTGAGTAGTACTTAGTCATGTGACAGTGTATTTGTACAAAATGGCGATAGACCTGCCCCTTTCACGTGAGCACGTCCATGCAAAACGTGGTTACTCTGAACACCAAGAAGCGATGCCGGACATAGATAAAAGACTAACAAGACGACTACTTCGGCTAAACAGGAGAAGCCTAAGAATGATAACAGGAATCATCACTGGTCATTGCATTGAATAAGCACTTTCACAACATCGGTGTAACAGATAGTCTTCTGGACAAAACTGAATTGGTAATGTTTACCAACAAACGAAAACTAGACAATTACCATTTGCCAAAGCTCTTCAACAAGAAACTAACGCTCTCACCGACCGTAAAATACCTGGGGGTAATCCTCGATAGCAAATTAAGCTGGAACTGCCACATAGAGAGCAAACTCAAGAAGGCTAGCATAGCATTCTGGCAATGCAGAAACATGATAGGAAAACGATGGGGTCTAAACCCAAAAATAATCATATGGCTGTATACAGCTGTAATACGACCAATACTCTGCTATGGCGCTGTTGCCTGGTGGCAACGCATAGAGCTAAGCACAGTGCAAAGCAAACTACAAAGCTTTCAAAGACTGGTGTGCAGAGCGGCTACGGGATGTATGAGAACCGCCCCCACCGCCGCCCTTGAAATAATGCTAAATTTAACACCACTACACCTGTTTATCAAACAAGAAGCTGCTGCCTCAGCTGTGAGACTAAATGCAAACAAGCTATGGAAAACAAAGAAAGTACCTCACGCCGAAATTCTTAGCAGGATGGTGAATGAGGCACCAAGAATATCGGCCGTGAACGACAGGATTCCCAAACTATTTCTCTTCGACAAGAAATACAAAATACAACTGTCGGAAACTCCGAACGAGGGCCTGAATGAGAGAGAAGTGAGGATATTCACAGACGGCTCAAAAACTAAATCTGGTACAGGAGCGGGCGTATTCTCCGAAGACCTGCAGATAAAAATAGCTAAACCAATGGGTACCTGGAATTCGATATTTCAGGCCGAATGCCTTGCAATCATACTCGCCGCCCAAGCAGTGTTAGCGAGGAAAATCAGAGAATTACCAATTCGCATTCTCTCGGACAGCAAATCAGTCCTGCAAGCCCTAATGAGCCACGAGTGCAAATCAGGGCTCATATATGAATGTCACAAAGCCCTGACGGCGATAGGGCAAATCAATGATACTACCATTCAATGGATAAAAGGACACAGCGGATCACGCGGCAATGATGCAGCAGACGAATTGAACAGAAGAGGATCGGATACCCCGTTCACAGGTCCAGAACCATGTCTGCCTCTACCTAACGATCAGTTGAAAACAATAGTCCGTAAGGCTATACAAGGTAAGTGGGATGCATGCTGGTCCTCGGAGAGCGGCTGTAAACAAGCCAAAACAGCTTTACCCAGGATCAACAAGCAACTTACTAACAAACTATTTAAACTTAACAAAAAACAAATCAGCTGGATTACAGCTACCCTAACGGGGCATGGCCCTTTTAACAAACACTTGTTTACCTTGGGTGTTACAGATAGCCCTCTGTGCAGAGCATGCATGGAAAAGGAAGAAACAGCTGCGCACGTGCTCCTCGAGTGTACAGGTGTAGCGGATTACAGGGTAAAACACCTGGGTGACGCCAGGTCGCTCCCTGAGGTGTTCAAGGACATTGGGGGGGTCCTGAACTTTCTTAGTGAGCTGGGATGGCTAGAGTAGTGCCATTCCCTTGTCACGCAAAATAGGCGCTTAGCAGACGTCGACTTGCGGAAAACATACCCGTTCACAATACAATAGTCTTCTGTGCAGAGCATGCATGGAAGCCGAGGAGACAGTGAATCACGTCATGTTTGAGTGCCAGGCTCTAAACAGCCCGTACTCAAAAGATAGGACAAGAACAGGTAGTACAAAACACTTTTTAAAAGACCTAGGACAACTTGAAAGATTTTGGACAGAGTTAGGGTGGATTGAATAAGACGGCCAGGGCCCACGTAAAAAAGTTCCATTAGGGAGCTATGTGCGGAAACCAGAATACTAATCTACAATCTACTCTGAACACCAGGTGACAAAGTCCTAGTATAAAATACTTAGGTAATAATACTAGGACTCTGCCCAACCCCTTCGGGGATATTCGGCATGAACATTTATGTTATGCTATGTTATCTAGTTATATTTAAGCCACTTCTTGATATGCTAATAAAATTATAATTAATCGGTGACTTGATAAATCACAGAATCAAAGAAACTTTCTTATTTGTATAATATAACTAAAAATAAGAGAACCTATTTAACATATTTAGAACACATATCAAGAAACACCATAAAGGGTTGCCATATTTTGATAATTTATACAAAGATATTTTGAGGGGTTATTAAAATAAATTGTATCATAGAAATCAGATGTTCCTCTAAATAAAAAATAAATTATGAATTTATACCGAAATATTAATTAACTTACTTAATATTGTCCACAGTGACAGATGCTTCTTTTGGAGCATCGAGTCTAGCAGCCAGTTGCTCCCTGACTTTTTGGACATGGGTTTCCTCAATGCGAGGCTTCTTTGCAGCAGACTCTCCCCCTTCATGGTCATGGGTGCGCTTTACCTAAGTAACAGTCAATGCACATTGTGTTTAGACTAGGCCATACCAGTTTATCCTAGAGTGTGCATATCCATATCAGGATCAACTAGTTTGGACTAGGCTATACTCGTTAATCCTATTGCGTATAGAAAGAACTAGATGAGCCTAGGCTATACTCGTTAATCCTATTGCGTATAGGAAGAACTAGTTGAGCCTAGGCTATACTGGTTTGTCCTAAAAACGGGTTTGGCCAGTAACATATACACAAATCAAGACAGCCACAAGTATAAATATAATTTCAACTTGTGGAAAACTTACAAAGAAACATCTACCTATAAATATTTACACATAGCAGACTACAGAGAAGCAGTCACTGGTTTGCATAAACACAGTATGCCAAGAAGATATAGTTTCACCCATTCCATGCCTTGGATGAGAGTTAACAATCTTAAAACTATTTTTTTTATTTCCTGCATTTGACCAGAATAATTTTAAAAATATTAATGCAGAGCTGTAAATAGATAAATTTCAAGTCAGAAGAAGCATGAGAGCAGAGTAAATACTGTACAAATATGATCATTCAATAAAATTTGTAATATTAGAATTAAAATAGTGTAATTAGTGAAAAGGGAGGTGAAAGTGTTGATAGAAAGAGGAATGTTAAGATAGTTTAAATCTTTTTGTTCATGAAAACCTCATGTGGGGATTATTACTAATAAATAAAGAATAAATAAAGGAAAGAAAAATTTCGACACAGGCGGGTATCAAACCAGCAACCTGGGGTATACGCCCCCGTCGCTCTGCCAATTGAGCTACCGTGTCAATGGCTGCCAGCGGGAAATTCTTCTATCCTTTATTTCTTTTACACGTTTAAGAAGTGTTTGCGTTTCCTACTTTTAAATTTTTACTAATTCGGAAGACCACTTGTCTACCTTTTCAGATAGAATGCAAATGTTGAAAACGCCTAACTATCACATAATTTAAATCTTTTTGTTCATGAAAACCTCATGTAGGGATTATAACTAATAAATAAAGGAAAGAAAAATTTTGACACAGGCGGGAATCAAACCCGCGACCTCGGGTATACGCCCCCGTCGTATATTTTATGTACATAAGGTGGCAATCTTTTCCATACTAACATTCAAATTGAAATGGTCGAAGAAGAATATAAATTTTCAATCATTTCATTTTAAAACTATTCGTTTGATAGATAATAAGTCACAACACTTCAAATCAGCGTAAAGAGCTTATTCCATTTGACTGAATGAAGACGTCTGAAAGCCACAGAATCTGAATTCAGACTAGTGGAATTACGTTCAAACTGAAATTTGTGTAGTGGATTAACAAGCGTCTGCGGCAGTAACTTCGAAGGACGTGAATTCAGCAACGACAAAGTGTAATGGAATAAGCTCTTAACACGTAAAAACAATCCATAATTGCTTACCTGTGTGGGGATTTCTAAGGGAGCACTCTTGTCTATAGAGGCACAAGTTGCAGTTTCACCATTTAAATAGGCCAACAATTCTTTACGATCTGGTCGACATACTGCAGGTATATTAGCAGCCTATAAATAAACATAGATTTTAAAATATGCACGTTAAGCCAGCCAAACATATCCACAGATGGAGAAACTTACAGCAGCTTGTCGCACATAAACTGGATGAGTTAAATGTATATTTTTAAGAATGAATAAGAGACATTCCAGTGTGTAATATTCTTTATTACTGCCTTCTTTCCCAGACCTGAAAAAAGTTAAAAACAGTAAGAAATTATAAAATAATTTTGGTAACGTGACAGATTACAGTCTCAAAATAATAATTAAATGAATCACTTACCCCCACACCAGATAGTTTGTTTTAACATTTTTGGGCCAAGAAAATTCTCCAAATATAATTTGATTATCCCTTTCGATTATTTCCTTTTTATTTACATTATATTGGCGGAGTAAACTCAAGGGGTCCGCCATGATTGTAATTGTCTGTCACTTTGACAGTTTTTTTCTTTTGAAGTCGGGCCCACAGTTTTCTCTTCTTTTACATGATTGTTTTACGGCCCTGGTTTCTAGACCTTTTAAGCCAATCACAAAAATAAGTATACGTACGTACGGCGCACGGCCGGCCCCCTGATTACGTATCTTTTGCGACTGTCGATTGTGTCGCAAGTTCCACGATTGTCGCTGTCAATGTCATAAATTTATATGTGATTTGACACTTTTGACAGCGACAATATTGCAATTTGCGACACAATCGCGGTTGCTAAAGATACATAATCAGGGGGCCGGGCTCATTACGTATCTTTAGCGAAGGCGATTGTGTCGCAAGTTGCAATATTTTCGCTTTTAAGAGTGTCAAATCGCAAACAAATTTATGACATCGACAACGACAATCGTGCAACTTGCGACACAATCGTCGGTCGCAAAAGATACGTAATCAGGGGGCCACCCGCCGCCGCACCCGCCGCGGTTAGAACAAGTAAGAATTAAAATATTTTATGTCTCCTTCGTAACATTAACATTATAATAAAAAAACAAGTGTGCTTTTAGTTTTTGTTGTTTGAATATAATAAAACATGCAAACTTTATTTTTCTATTTAGTTTATATTAGTAGTATTTAAGTTAATCTTCAAAGACGTTTGTTGAAATTAAATGGTTTGGTAGTCTTAATTTTTAATAAGTAATCGTTTCTTCTGAATAACGTTTCCAACCTGGTATTCTATCTAACCATTTCTAATTAAATTATTTATTCATTTCCATGTTTGGAACGAACAAGAAAGCGAAAATTAAAATCCTACCAAAAACGTTTTCATGTAAAATGTTGCCAAGACGAGCCCATATGACTCGCACTGTCAAAAAGTTATCAGATCTCATGTAGAGCCAAGCTTCTAACACTACACGCCCTAACTCTACAAGGCCTAACTTCACAAACTCTACACCTTAGTCAAAATATGTGGCTTGGCCATTTCGCTACATTCACATCGGCGTAAGGTGAAAAATCAATTCACTGTTCATTACTTTTGTGTTATACAATAGTTCTTGTAGTAACGAACGGCCAAGCCACATATTTTGACTAAGGTGTAGAGTTTGTGAAGTCAGGCCTTGTAGAGTTAGGGCATGTAGTGTTAAGAGCTTGGCTCTACATGAGATCTGATAACTTTTTGACAGTGCGAGTCATATGGGCTCGTCTTGGCAACATTTTACATGAAAATGTTTTTGGTGGGATTTCATTTCTTTTTGTAAGTTGATTGTAACAAGTTTTTTTTTAATTTTTTTCTTCTTTTTTTGGGGTGTATTTCTTGCACATCAGAGACGCCTTTTTTATGATCTGATCTAAAGTATAGGTCTTAATATGTCGATATGTCTCATCAATATATGTCGATTTTTTTTTATATAACAAGGAGTACCTAAACATATATATATCTGAGGGCACCAAGTTTTAGATTATTATTAGATTAGACCTCTAGCGTCATCAAAATTTAATCTTTTAAAATTACAGGTCTCATACAAACTCCAATCCCCTAGTTTAAGGGGTTGGAGGATGAAAGTTACAAGTTTTATAATTTTTTTGTTGTTTGTGTGCTAATACTAGCTTACATACAAAATTCCAGCTTCCTAGGACATTAGGAAATACCTTAATAATTTTGATGATCATCAGTGAGTCAGTGACGAAATCAGCGTTTTTTAGAAATAAATAAAATCTGAAGTATAAAAGCTAATGTAATTAAAACTTAATATGTTCAATAAGTCCGCTATTGACAATATATCCCGAAAATTTTGTTGATCTAGCATAATCCAAACCCAAGCTATGAGGGTTCAAAAAAACGACGAAGCGCTTCGAGAATAGGTAGGTAGTGCCCGTGCGCTTCGCTTGGCTCGTCTTGGCGGGGGCACTGCCGTGCCCCCAGATTAAAAGTCAAATTTATTTCCATTCATGTATAGGGAGCCTCCATTTATTTAAATGTTTTTTATTTTATTTTATCCTAGACCCTTGAAGCTATTCACAGTTTACATCTACTAGTCTGAATGGATTTGTGAATTAATTACTTTGACACTAGGAAAGACAGACAGAAATGACGAAACTATAAGGGTTTCGTTTTTTGCCATTGGATAAAAGGAACTCACTATTCTGTTCCCTGCTGCTGTTATTGTAGTTTATAAAACAACCCCCAGGTGGCGTACGCATTGTGTTTAGCACTTTAATTTAGCTGTACCTTTGATAATGCAACGGGAGAGTACCTCTTTTAGATAGCAATATATTTCCCTGTAATGTTGCGATCACTAGAAAACAATTACCCCAAAATACTATAATCACCATTCTAAAAGCTACTTTTTAATTTAAAATTGATTACGTCAATTTATTGTTACGTCGTTTTATTTATTGTAAAGGTTTACTGTTTACTATATTATTTCCTGGAATCATATAATTATACATACTTGCTCCTAGTATTATACAATCTTTTTTGTTTAATTTTACCATTTATACTGATGTTTAATACACCGTGAAATCTAAAGCATTGTACTAACTATCAGGGATGAATCTTCCCATGATTACGAATAAATTTTTGTACGGGACTAACTTTGTTACTGGACAAAAAAACAGCTGTTCCATAAGTGCAAGTTATGTAAATATCATACGGGTCATCATGGGTATAGTGGGGTCTATGTTTGTATTTTGAAAAATAAAAGACAGCACTATTTTGTACATGAGTTTTATTGCATTATTTACTATTGACCTTTAAACAAAATCAGTTTCGTGTGAAAATTTCGAATTCATTCGTCTATTTCAGTCACATTTTTCAAAGGATGATGTATTCGTACATCTAAGTATTTTATATTTGGTTGATTTCCAATTGCATCTTCCAGTGGCCGCAATCCATTTTTCTCGTAGATTCGGGTCTTTAGGAAAACTGTAATGAATACGAAGAAATTAAATAAATATAACAAATTTATTACTTACTAATTCCGTAGATAACAATTGGAAATCATTCAGCGTCGCTATAGCGCGACGAAATTCATAATATACTCACTCATTAACATCAGTTTACTAATTTGAAAATTTTACCCTAACGACAGGGTAGGATGAAAACGTGAATTATGGGAACACTGAGATACTGCATATTTTTAGGTTATGCTATTAAAAAATTGCTCAAAATAACTAAAGAAAATGCTAGTGATCTAGTTCAACGTAATTAACATTTGAATCACTTTTTTTCTTATCGCTTAATGTATTTATTATGTATTTATCTGTAGAAAAACATTAAAAAACTCACTCACTTGTGGAAAGTCAATCCTTCGATGTGTTTTTCGCTGTGGCTTCCGCAGCCAAGCACGCTACACCCAACCATACCTCACTAAAAAATAACTTAACTAATGGAGTCTCTTTTGTCTCAACAACAATATACAAATGAATAAAATCTTTCTCAAAATCAAAAGAAAACTAAAATTGCTCACATCACAAGTCGACGCTTTGTTTGTCACAATTTAAAAGTGTGACATCAACAAAACGGGTTACGCGATAGAGATGACAATAAAGTTTTGTGTCTCTTTTTAACATATAAGAACTTAAATAAGGGCTTCTCTTTTTAAAATGGATGACGTAACATCGCTTTGTCTATAGTGTTCATAGTCAAAGAGCTGTACTTTTCTCGGAAGTTCAGTCAGTATGCCAAGTTTCAAAAAGTGATGCTGATTACGAAACCATTTCGAGATATTATGGTTTTAAACAATATTTTCTTGAAATTAAATGAAATAAAGCTAAAACTACCGTTATTTTATCAAAAATCTGTAACAGTGTTTAATCTTCAATTTATTATTACGTTATTTCAAAGATATTCGTTTTTGCTGTTAATTAATAAAGTACCGAGAATCATAGGTTTGGGTAGTGTTATATCGTAATAATTTCATTTCAGATCACAAATTCGTTATAAACTTATAAAGTTTTTACTAAACATTTCACATTTTTGCGTGACTACGTGATTCTGTCGATCGATGTCATCGATGAAAATCATAACTTTACATTAGTCATTTTAAATGAACAACATTCAAAATAGTCTTTTATTTTTGTGTTTACTATCGAATAAAAAAATATACAAAAAAAGCTTTGCATACCGAATTATGCCAAGTTTCCTTGTCTCAAACGCTTGGTCAAATGTGGTAAACCTACTATTGAGTGAAATACACTTTATACTTTTATCTTTAGATTATCCCGGTACCTTTCAAGTAATAAAAAGATGTTCAACACAGAAATATCAACTTTTGCCACAGTGTAGTATGCGAATACTTTTATAGTCATACATCATACATACGTCATACATTTTAGTAAGGAGTAACTTCGTTTACAAATTAAATCTAATTAAAGCGAGTAGTACCTACCCTTTAACTTATTTTGGCTCTATAGATTGCTTTCCCAGAGTAGTTAAGGGATACTTTTAAATAAAAGTTAGTAATTATGAAAACATGGCTGCCGGTCAAGCCTAAATTGATCACAGAGTACATTAATATATAGGAAATAGAGACCAATCTCTAATACATATTCTGTGTTCTCGCAATATGCGCCATCTATTATCATATTTTGGAAACATTATTCAAAATTTATGCCGCGAAATATTTGATTCCAATTGGATTCTAGTATAATTGTTTGATACCCGAACTACGAGTAGTAGTTTTCAAAACCACCGGCGTTTAGGCGAGCTTTAAATTTAATATATGACATGTAAATCGCAGAATGAGGATAAGGGTGTAGAATAAAAAAACAACGCATATATCATTTAATTAATTAAGAAAAAGCTGAATCAGTTTCTTTTCCTTTTAGAGTTTTTATCAAATTTTCGTTTTGCTTTAATCTCCAATATGTCCTTGTCATCTTCTACTTTTCGTTTCCCATATAAGACATTGCATATATTTTTATAATAATTAAAAATGAAAAATCTGCTAACTTTATTAATTAAAAAACTTATTAATTTATCTTTATGTTGATCACATTTTATATAATCAAAGTCAATATACATCAGTGAAAGAGTTTTGATTAATTCTTTGATTAATTTGGTATGTTTTTTATCTCGTAATACATTGTATGCAATGTCTTGAATATGGGATATGTTTATAATCAAATCTTGAGTAGGACTACAGAGCCACCTTCTTTTGCTGTACTCCCTGTATTTTATATATTCTGACTCAGTGTCACTTATTAAACTCATTTTGCAACCACTGCAACTTTTGAAAATATATTTTTTAGCCTGTACAGCAAAATACCCACTCACGTATTGAATACTGGCCCATTTAGCTGGCGTATTATATTTTACAATTATGGACTGCAAATTTACATTTAAATTCGCAGATTCCAATTCAATTTGGATATTTTTGGCTCTGCAGTCCTCATTTATGACAAGGGCATGAAGTGCAGATGCAAAATCATTTTCACAGTTAGTTCCTGGAACTTGGACACTGGAGAGATTATTAATAAGTAAGCTTGTAAAGGCTGACTGAAACCTTTCTGGGGTAGGATTATTGTTACGGCACCCATGGCTCCGGATGGAACCAAAAAAATTTTCTAAGGGATCTTGATTTAGGTGCCGCATCCAAACTGAATTTACCCCAAATTCTTCAGTCAATTTCTTCATTAGAACTTCTAAACCCTCCAATGTCCAAATCCAGTTCTTTAAGGTTGGAACTGATTCAGCTTTACCTGTATTTTTATTAAGAAAATACATATTTTGCAAATAAGATATGGAATGTCTCCAAATTTTGTGGTGGACTGATGTCGGGGTTACTGGTCCAAGAGCTGGTTTTGCATGCCTATTTTTTAATGCGCTTCCATTCATTGAGTCAAACAGGTGATCGACAAATAGCATAAGGTCTGCAGTTGCTTGACATTCTTTAGGAATGATATTTTTATCTGAAAACATGACATTAATTTTAAAAATTTTTCAGAGATTTCAAGTGGCAAATGAAGGAATCATCTACAAATTTAACGATAAAAAGCATTTATCACTATTTCCCATTTGTTTCTGTAGTTAATTTATCATGTTTATCAACAGTGAGGGAGAACATCGTGAAAAAACGACAATAGGCCTGTCCCCTATCACGTGAGTACACTGTCCAAGCAAAACGTGGGTACTCTGAACACCAGGTGAGGATCTCACGTGATGTTCAGAAGTATTAGTAAATCTGCCTATCCCTTCGGGGATTCGTGAATGCTTGAGTCTTGAGTGTACATCCAAATGTCTAAATTTAAACATATTTCCTTTTTACTTGGTTCAATTTTTTAATTCCAGCTCAACTTTTTTATTTTAGTTATAACTTGACAATAATTTATTATACCCAATTGTAAACCGCGATTTTGAAAGCTTATTGTTATTACTATTTTTTGATTTGCTGGTGTGAATAAGATTTTTTCATTTATATTTTTCGTTTTGTTCTCATATAGTTGAATGTGTAGTGTCGGCATAGATTTTTTTAGAATTAACAGTACCCCGTTTCTTAAGGTGGTCATTAACATTCCAAATAACCTTTATTTTACCATCTTTTCCCCACTCATCTTTCCCAATGTGGCTCAGGAATTTCTAATTCTAGGGATTTATAGCCGTGAGCATATGGATGTGTGATGTTGAATGTGAAAAAGATCTTAAAGGATGGTTAGTGATGGGTCTCCATACAAAATAATCGCTGAAGTAAGGGGATAGTGGTTGCTATTCAAACATTTTTAAAAAACTATTGTATAAAAAATTAGTTTGTTTGTTAAAAGGCTGGCGTCCGAAGTATGAAGAATAAAAGAGCATGTATGAAAAGATTGATGGATGTAAACGAAGCTAGAGAGGTTTGTCAGGATCGTGCGAAGTGGCGATCAATAGTCTCTGCCTACCCCAATGGGAACTAATGGCGTGAGTATATGTATGTATGTATGTATGTAAAAAATTAGTCTAACACCTGGGATTCAATCATATCTTCCATAAATTACTACATTACTAGGTACTTAATATATATATATTTATATATATGCATAAAATGAATTTAGAATTACCTGCTAAGTAACCCATATTTGCTGCAACAGTTTGACTAAACAATTGAGTAGCATATTTAACTTTCATTTTAGAAATTTTTTCTCGGACTACATGGCTGTCTGTCAGTTTCCCTACTAGTCGTATCCCCTGATAGCAAGGGTTTTCTTTATGAAATATTTCAATGTGCTCCCATTTTGCCAACTTCTCCTCTTTATTTATGTCTGAATATTTTATATTTTTTACCAAGAAGTTGTTACGCAGACATTTAATCAAGTGTGGTGCATCATACAGTGGAATAATTTCATTGTCATTAATTATCAATGTATGACTTTTTGGTTCCTGACCATTTTTTAGCCATGTAGCCCGAGATTCTTCAAGAAGCTGCCTGATAGCATTTCTATTGCCAGCTCCTTGATCGCACACTGTAGCCACTACAATCAGTCCTGTTTTTTTTAATTCATGAACAAACATTTTAATTTGTTTTGCCAGTTCTGGGCCTTTTGTTCCTCCAGCTGCAAATGTGAAGCCAACTGGTTGCTTGTAGTTTTTTAGAAGGCCTCTTATCATAAAAACTTGAGCATGATCAGAAAATTCATGCTCGGTTTCCTCCCCATTGGTGACAAAACCAATAACTTCGTCTAATCTTTCGTTATACGTTAGATTTGGCTTAAGTGCAACTTCATCAAAAAGAAGTACACATAATTTTTCATAACCTTTCATTTTTTTTACTCTTTCATTAAGTTGTGTAAATATATTCTCATTTATGCCTGGCCTAATATCAGCATTGTTAATCAGCTTCATTAATGTCTGAGGTGCCGGAAGAATAAAAAGTTTTCTTAGAAGACGATAAGCTTTTGGGCTCTTTTTTAGTAAAGTCAAAGATATAATTTTTTCATCTTCCGTAAATCTTCTACCTTTGCCTTTTTTCTTCATTTCTCTGAATTGAATTTTTATCAATGCTTTACCAGCTGGAGATATATTTTCTAATTTATCCAAAAAGTTTTCATTTTTAAATATATCACGAGCAGCCCTCACAGAAGCCCTTTGTTTTTTTGTTAGATTACTGAGCCTATTAATTTTAGCTCGCATTGCAATTACAGTTTTTAAAGTAGTGTCCATGCTTGATATAATATGTCTTCGCCGCAGAGTCTCAGTTTTTTTGTGGTTTTTATCTGTAACGTGATGTGGAAATCTGATTATCTATAAATATTAAAATCTTTTAAAATTCTAAAATTAAGGGGTATAAAAAGTGGAGATGTCAGCAGGTGTTAAGAAATATTAGAAAACAAATTATTTAAAATTGTGCTTTCTATGATAGTAAATTTATGATGGTATGAATTTTTCATATTATTTATTTAACACTGCTAAGCTATTCTGAGCATTTCCAGCCTTATAAAACTTGTTAACGTACAATTTATTCGTACCCCAAAATTGTTAATATTTTGCTTAAACCAATATGACAGATGTTTTAGTCTTGGATGTTGTTCATGTGTACTATATAATATTAAATATATTGTTTAGTTAGGATCCCATACTCCAAGTAATAAAGTTATATATCCATACATATTGATGTATTACTATTATACATACATATACTCACGGCTATAATTCCCCAAACGGGGTAGCTAGAGCTTTGGAATGAGAAATTCCTCAGCCACTTTTGGAAGTTGTGTGGGGAAAAGATAGTTATATTAAGTGTTTTTGGTGACAGGTCTCCAACCACATCGCCCAAAAGTCACTTAAAAGCCCCTATACCCTTAGTCGCCTTTTACGATCACCCACAGGTAGAAATGGGGTAGTGTTATTCTAAGCCGACACTACACAGCAAAATTACTATTATGTCATAGGTTAATCTAATTAGACAACAATTTAAACTTACTTGGTGCAAGATTGTAGGTCTTATGGCATATGCCTTCATTTGTATCTATTTCAACTGCACTAACTTCTGGAAATAAAAATTAATATTGAAAGATATAAATTCTTGAATGGGTTGGCAGAGGAGGTAAAATCATCGCTACTCTTAGTCCAATTCCTTGGATCAAATTTTGATAGAAATCACTTAAAGTTAATTAGTTGAATGACTGGCCGTTGAACATTCTTAATACAATAGTTGGTACAAATACATGGCCAGTCATTTAACACAATCTTTAATAATAAAGAAATCTCAGTAAGGAACCTTAGGATAGGCACGAGTTTATCTGGATGTCATTACTTCTTAGACATAAATTACTTCAACTAGCAGCTCAAGCTCAATCAAGAGTTGGCAACTTTTTCAGTATTTTTTTTTTGGATACATATATAATAAAACATCATTAATTTATATTAAAATTTATTATGATATTTAAAATATGTTCCGTTTCCGGTGACGAAAGTGTAAACACGTATCACAGAGAGCTCTGCAGATATTTGCAAATAACAGTGAAAAAAGTGACAATTCGAGCACATAATGCTTTAAAACTTGATATAAACAGGACCAACTTAATACCCAAATAACCATTTGAAGTGGAAGTGCTGTATTTGTGTGATTGTAAGCAAAAGTATGCTAACCGGCATAACCTCAAAATTAGTGTCGTTACAAGTAGTGCCAACTTAATAATTAAAAATATTCAAACTATAAACTGTCAGTGACATTTGACACTGACATCTGAAAGTGATAAT
This sequence comes from Bedellia somnulentella, assembly GCA_963576735.1. Classification (NCBI taxonomy): domain Eukaryota; kingdom Metazoa; phylum Arthropoda; class Insecta; order Lepidoptera; family Bedelliidae; genus Bedellia; species Bedellia somnulentella. Next base: position 7,773,483 of record OY755172.1, on the reverse strand, counting down.
AGACATTCAAGGAAGTGTTGCCACAACAAAAATATTACCCAAGTGTTGCCAACATATCTCATCAATATACCCAACTATAAAAATGGAAAAACAAATGGAATTGTTACTCTGCAAAATAAATGAAAAGTTTAATGAACAAACAAAAACACTAACAACGGAAATAACGAAAAATGTAATGGAGGCCTTAGACGAAAAGCTGAAAATTCTGAGGGAAGAAAATAATGATCTTAAGACCAAAATTAATAGTCTGGAACAAAAAATCACATATTACGAAAAGGAAAAACGAAGAAATAACTTGGTTTTCTTCGGGATCGATGGGAAAGGAAAGACAGAATTGGAGTTAGTCGATTGTATAAAGGAAATTGTAGTGGAATCGGGAACGCATTTAGATAGCCAAGAGATAAGTAATGTACAAAGAATTGGAAAGCAATCGGAAAAGATTCAGCCAATGATAGTATCTCTAACCACAACTTGGAAAAAACATCTGATCTTGAAAAACAAGCGCAATCTCCCCACAAATGTGTATGTCAAAGAAGACTTCCCTAAGGAAGTTCTCGAAATGCGTAAACAGCTACAGCCAAAAGTGGAAGAAGAAAGGAAAAATGGAAATATAGCGTTCATAAAGTACAATAAACTGATTGTAAAAAAACCGGGGACCATTTACCGCGAAAAAAGGAAGAGAGAGATAACAAAATCACCAACCACCCCGTCCCAGAAAAAACCAAACACGGAAAGTACAGTTAAAGTAACAGCATCTCAAAACTCGGAAAGGGAAGTAATAAAACCAAGCATTCTAGCATATGTTTCACGCGATAGATCAAACTCAATGCCAGAGCCCCCAAAAAACAAGTAAAGGCCTTCTCCAACCGGAAACGACAACATGAAACAAACACAAACATCAGAAAAACTTCAATAAACTGTCTCCCAAGCCGGCTGGTCACCGTGGGGGAACTAGACCAACACCCTCCATCAATCGAAAACTCGATACTGTATATAAGTACATACAATGTCAAATCAATACTTGGAACCGGACGTCAAGAACAGCTAGAGCATTCGCTGAAAGAAATTAAATGGGATATAATAGGGCTTTCAGAGATACTAAAAGAAGGAACCGAAATTCTGGAATATGATAACTATATATTTTTATACACAGGTATTAAAAGTGGTAGAAATGGAGTCGGATTCATGGTTAAAAAAGAACTGAAAAGTAAGATAATAAATTTTAAAACAATTTCTGACAGAATCGCAAGACTAGATGTGTGTATTGGCAAAAGTCCATTGAGTATTATTCAAACATATGCTCCAACCGGAAAAGCAAAAATAGAGGAAGTAGAGCAATTTTACTCCGAAATCCAATATGCTCTAGAAAATGCATATCAAGACTGCATTGTTATGGGAGACTTCAATTCCAAAATAGGCCAGAGCACAAGTCAAGATAGAGCGGCAATGGGGCCATGGGGCTACGGAGAAAGAAATGACCGCGGAAAAATCCTGATAGACTTCTGCCTTCAAAATGAGCTATACATAATGAACAGTTATTACAAGAAAAACCCTAAAAAGAAATGGACATGGCGATCTCCGGATGGAAAAACTTTTAACGAAATAGACTTCATAATGGTCAAGAAAAATAGAATTCATACCATACAAAACATACAAGTTCTCAACCTAAACTATCCATCAGACCACAGAATGGTACGAGCGTCCTTCAACTTACCCAACATGCATAAGAAACTCAGATCACGGAAAGAATTTAAACGGAAAAACGCTGCATTTACACCGATAGAGAAAGAGTCGCTTAAAAATATTTTCACCAAAATTTATAATACTAACATCACTCATACAATGCATAATCAACCATCAATTCAAGAAAGTTATAGAAATATTATTAACACCGTCAAAAGCAGTGTAAATATGCTCCCACAAGAAAAAAACATAAATAAATTAGACTACATTATTTCTGAAAATGTTAAAAAACTAATATATGAAAGAAATAAATTAAAAGAAAAGCCAGATAAAACACCAGAAGAAAAAAAGCGTCTCAAGAATCTTTACAATAGAACAAGAAATTGTATTAAGAAGAATAAATATAATTATAAATTAAATGTCATAAAAGAAGAATTAGAAACCAGAAGGTCAGTAAAAAGAGGTAACAAACGCCTAAATGAAAATAAAAAATGGGTACCTGCACTCAGGAACAATGCAGGCCAAGTCCCTACAAACAGAATGGACATAATCAATGTTGCCACGAACTTCTACAAAGAACTGTATGATTCACATGAAACTCAAAACTTGGAGATAAAGGAAAATGACATAAGCAATCTAGAGAGTGTTCCATACTTCATAGAGAGTGAAATAAGTCAAGCAATTCTAACACTGAAAACCGAAAAAAGTCCAGGACAAGACGGGGTAACAAATGATGTAATTAAAGCAATGGCAGAGCCGTTAACTCCCATTCTAACAGATTTATTCAATGAAATTCTTAAATACCAAAAAATACCAGAAGAATGGGAAATCTCTGTTATAACACTGCTCTACAAAAAGGGAGATCCACTAAATATGAACAACTATCGACCAATAAGTCTCTTGCAAGCAGTATATAAAATATTCTCAAAAGCCCTCTTAACGAGACTGAAAGCAAGATTGGAATACGCGCAACCAAGAGAACAAGCCGGGTTTAGAAAGGGATACTCTACTTTAGATCATATATTCACAGTCAGCCAAATTATTGAAAAGTATAATGAATACAAAAAAGACCTCTACATTGCATTCATAGATTATACGAAAGCATTTGACTCTATATCCCACAATGCTCTCTGGAACGCTTTAAAAGAACAAGGAATCCACGACACCTATTTGAAAGTATTGAAAGAAATTTACAGTAAGAGTAAGGCGTGTGTAAAATTGGAGAGAAAAGGCGAAACTTTTAATGTGAAGCGTGGAGTAAAACAGGGAGACCCCATTTCCCCTAACTTATTTACAGCCTTACTCGAATATATATTTAGAAAGCTAGACTGGACAGAGCGAGGTTTAAATATCAGCGGTGAATACCTGCACCATCTTCGTTTTGCAGACGATATTGTTATTCTTAGTGAAAATGCCGAAGATCTCTCATACATGCTCCAATCTCTAGATCACGAAAGCAGAAAGTGCGGTCTACATATGAACCCCGAGAAGACATGTATTATGACAAACAGCGAAGTAACTCCAATTCTTATTCAATCAAAAATCATTGATTATGTAGATGAATATGTGTACTTGGGACAAAATATATCGTTTGGGGATAAAATGGCAGAAGTAGAAAGAAGAACAAAGAAAGCCTGGAGTGCATACTGGTCAATGAAGGATATATTTAAATCGAACATTGATATAAAGTTGAAAAAGATAGCAATGGACACAATAGTGACACCGACTCTACTCTACGGTTGCCAAACATGGCCGATAACAAATGAAGTAATACACAAACTGCAGATATTTCAAAGAAGCGCAGAAAGAAGCATGCTCGGTCTGACTTTAAGAAACAAAGTAAGAAATACAGTAATTAGAAAAACAACAAATATTATTGACGCTGCCAAATTAGTTTGCCAACTAAAATGGAGATGGGCGGGCCACCTAGCCAGAACAAACGATGGGCGCTGGAGTGAGAAAATGCTACACTGGTACCCGCGCGAGGCGCGCCGCCCCCCCGGCCGGCCGCGCCGTCGCTGGCGGGACGACCTCGTGAGTGCCGCCGGCATCAACTGGACGCAGCTCGCCGCCGACAGAGACCAGTGGCGATCGATGGAGGAGGCCTATGCCCAGTACTGGGCTACCCACTAAATTAAATTAAACTAAATATAATTCGTAATAATGTATATTAAATAATTGCAAAAATTTATATAAGTATAAAAATAAGCTAATCTAATAAAATAATTGCATGTACATAATAAATCTAAGAATATATTATAAATCAATTGTTAAAACTGCACTATTATAGTAATGTATAATAATGTTGTATTAAATGAAATGAATGTTATACTTAAGTAAAGGAAATGTATTAATTAACTATAAATAATTTAAGTTGTATTTTGGGAAATAAAAGGCTTATTATTATTATTATTATTATTATTATTATTATTAAAATTAATTTAGATTAAAGCTGTGAAGTTTGAATAACACTACCCCACTTCTTCCGGTGGGTGTGCGTAAGAGGCGACTTACGGTATTGGGCTTTTAGGGGATTTTTGGGATGACGCGGTTGGAGATGCTTCACCAAAAATACTTTATTATTATCATCACCAATTTAAATCCAAAAGGAGCTGAGAAATTTCTGTTTCTTTAGCTCTGGCTACCCCTTTTAATGGATATATAACCATGAAAATGTTTATTTATGTATGTCATTGCTGTACAAAAAAATAGTAGATAGTCAATGTGTTCGTCAATATTTAGATTAATTTAACTTACCTTTAGAGGTAGATGGGTAATCAGGAATATTCTCAATGGGCTTGATCTTGCGTTTACTTTGATAAACCACAGGAGATTTTGATTCTGATACAAACAAAAATATTGTGTTACTTATATATAAATATGAACAACTGTTGTTCTCGAAATGTTGTGGAACTCATTGAATTACTTACTGTTTCTTAACAAATCTATGTTTTCCTTAGGGTCATTCAAACAGCTATTGAAATCTGTAAAAACAGAATAAGTAAATATATGGTGAAGCATGCATTACCAACATATGATCTAAAATTATAATGCTCTAATTACTCATTATGAAAAAACAGACAAAAATATGATAATTAAATTTACACAATACCTGATTTGGAGGTAGGTAACATAGCAGGAAAACACTTTTTTTGCTCGTGGGCACTGGATACATCCTCTAGAATTTGAGGCTGGGGTCCTGCAACATTAACACCAACATACATATACTAACAGCTATAAATTCAATTAAAGAGATAACCAGAGCTTCAGAATCACAAAATCCTCAGCTTCTTTTGGAACTAAATTGAGGAATAAGGAATTGTTTGTGAGGTTTTCAAAATTGCATAAACCAAGAACCACTCAATAAGCCCCATCGCCTAAGTCACCTCTTACGAACACCTACAGCAAGAAACAGGATAGTGATAATCTGATCCTGCACACAGCAACTGCAACATATGATATAGATATAATTTTATACTTTGTCTAGTTCCTTTTATACATACATACATATACTCACGGGGGTAGCCAGAGCTAACGAATTAGAAATTCCTCAGCCACTTTTGGAAGTTGCGTGGGGAAAAGATGGTAAAACAAAGGTTGTTGGTGATGGGTCTCCAACCGCATCGCCTATAAATCCCTTAAAAAGCCCTAATACCGTTAGTCGCCTCTTACGTACACCCAACGGAATAAAAGGGGTAGTGCTATTCTAAGCCGACACTACACAGTAATAGTTACCTTTTATATTTATGATGTTAAGCACTTTTCATTATCCTATAAATATGGTTTAGGGGTCTTTTTAAAGACAGTCAGTTGGAGATGAATGTGTCTTTTTATACACATCCTTGCAATAACTTGTTAAGTTTTTGTGATCGGAATTATAGGAAAATAAATATACCTACCTGGCAAATTCAATGTTGGAACAGCTAAATTTGACAATCTCCTATTTCGGCACCAGAACTTAGGATGAAAATGAGCATCACACACACGACGGTATTTTCTTAAAAAATTGTCATCAGTAATTTTTAGAATAGGACCTCCAATACAGGCGATCCAAGTAGTGAATCGTGTAGATTCAAGCACAGGATTCGGAAACGAATGCAAAATATTAGACCCTGAAACAAGTTGTACAAAATAAGTAAACAATAAAATACCAACGATACTTCAATAGCGATATTTCAACTTACGGTCAGAATTACTGCAGCCAGGCACACAACAATTTCTATACGACATTTTGAGTCTCTTTTCTCACAAATTAAATTAAAATCACAAGATCTGGGCAGTCACTATCTGAATCACTAAAACTATAACAGTCACTATCTGAATCACTAAAGCTATTACAGTCACTATCTGAACACTTTTACAACCACTATAAAATCTAAAGAAAAGGATCAAAATGCAAGTAAAACTTGGAAAAGTGAAACAAACAAATTCAAAACTGCGCAAGACTTCGAACGAAACGAACGGCCATAACAGTTAAAAAGTTTGAGTGTTGCCACAGCACAAACTTCAAATAATTCTTATTTTATTCTGAATACAATAACCTCCTACCATATTTGATTGTTTTTTTTTAAATCTCTAGTGTAATAGTAGCAAAACTAATAAAACCATGATAAAACTATTCAATAAAAAGTACTTTTATGTTATAAAAACCACGATACCGCGAAATGACCATTTTACTATTTCTACCTAATACCAAACACAATAGAGTGTTGGGCAAGGAAAAAACCCGATTATTTCAAAATATATCCGTCAACATACAAATCGCTACTCGTGTCATCATTTTCAAATTAGTTGATTTATATTGCTAGTGCTGCCATCTCTTATCGTATTTTGGCTATTAAACGACCAATTTAAAAAGTGAGTGAAAACATTACCTAGGAAGGATAAATAAGACTCCTCAAATTAGCATCGTTGCTTTAATACAAAACAAGGTTTTTGTTCTGAGTCTTACGTCCCTGAAATTGATCAGGAATAAAATTCTTTATTACTAGCTATTTCTAAAATACATCGAATTAACTATTAGTGTGAAAACATGATAAAGTAGGAAATCAAGGATTTGGTCACTATGACTTCCACACCCAAGACTGAGAAGTACGGAAATGGTAAGTTCCCATTCATTGACCTACTATGTAAACTATTATTTTACGTTTATTAATATTTGCAACTACTCTTATTCTTTTGTGTTATTATTTTACGTTTTTTCTTGTATTTTGTGTTATTATTAAATTATTATCTCAATAAATTATCACTGGTTAAATTAATCAGCTGTTTTTAGAGATGAGAAGTATTGTTTCGTTTCGTTCTAATGAGAATATTGTATATTTAGTTTCGTTGTGAAGTATTTGGCAGCACGTAGGCTCTTTCTGATAAAGTTATTTTTGCGATATGTATCATGATTTTTAATTCCAAGTTCTTATCTTATAAAAATCACATAAATATAACTCTCACATATACACAAAGAGCCATGTAGTGGTCGCGAATATTTCTATGAGGCACTGAGAGGTAATGCTGGAAAAAGTTTAAATTTTGACCTTTTCGGAATACACAACTAACAGTAGCCTTGTAGATTTTTTATACTTAAAGAGGTATGTCCTCATGCCTATGCGATAGGTCTGCCTCCTATCAATATATTGCACTGTGCAAACAAAACATGGGTTCTCTGAAGATCTGGGCCGAGGCTATTTTCACCGAAAATATTGTTTTATATATGGCACAGATAATAAAAATAATGGTTATACGGCCCTGGTTTCTCGATCTTTTGAGCCAACCGAAAATCTAAGTTAAATTGAAAATGACTCAAACCCTTACTAAAAGTATTAAACAAAGCACAATAACCAACAAAACTAAGAAACTTTATTTCCAGGAGCTTTAAATAGAATTTTACTTTACAGTAAACGGTTTCTTTTTTATACTCTTTTTTTTGCAACCTTAACTAAAGTATTCCAGTAATTATTGGTTTTAGCTTGCTCAACTACAACAGCTCACAACAAATAACATTATTATCATCCCACATTGGAGGCAATTAAATAAAAGCGAGAAAACTGAATAAAATACTATGAAACATTCCATTAATTTCATATCCATCCATCCACCCACGTCAATCTTCGGTGTCAATAGCCAAACATTGGCGGAAACGTCAACTAAACATATCAGCTGATCTTCCTGCCAAAAGGTTATCTCATATTTTTTCGGTCGAATCAGCCGCGGCGGAAGATCTGCTCATATTATTGTCATGTGATATTTAAATGTATTAGTAACTCTGCCAGCTTTTTGGGGATACATGGTGTAAACATTTGAGTTTGAAAGGTATGTCAGGATAGTGCCACTCTTAAGTAAGTTTATCTATACTGACTTATACTCACACCCATTATTGCCAATGGGGTAGAGTGTATTGATTGTCACATTACATGATCTTGACAAATCTCTCTTGCTTTCCTCACATTGCCATACATATAAAATATTTTAACGTAATAAGAAGAAATCTTCATCATTCATAAAAAATATTAATTATATCACTATGTAAAAAATAGTTTTCTTCAGCTTAAGCATGTATATTATTGAGAGACCTTTAACACCTTGAAGTTTATGTTTGTTTTATTTGGAATGTCATCAGGTGTCTCTTTTCACCCTTTCCACCCTAATGAGAATCATAGGTAATGTTACTGTAAAAAGGCTCATAATAAAGAAAATAAAAGCTACTAAGTACTATAAGCGGCCACATCAAAACATTCATAGAAAAAAAAATGAAAAGCATCATACATAATTCACCAAGCGCATGATCCAACAACCACTTAAGGGCCCCATATGACACCTACAATGTCAATCATGGGATCATTGAAACCCGTGCATACGGTAATAAAAAATCTCACTACTAAAAAAAATACATAGTTATATGACGAAACATTTTTAATCCTTTTTATGGTTCATCTATCAATTTATATTATAGTAAATATTCCCTATTTTTATTTCCATTTCTTTTTACATATATATCCTTGCATTCTTAATAATACAATATGATTTTCAATTTACTCTTTCCTGACCTTAAATCACTTTTTTAATCATCCTGGTAAAGCATTGATTTATGTTTTAAAGAATATTGGTTATTTCTTTAACATTAGCATCCACAATCACTATGACCTCTTTATTGGTGGATTTGATTACCACTTTCAAATTATTGAAAGTTTTTTTCTTAAATGCATTGTTCCAATCCTTTTACTTGGCTCTGAGTTTAAATATGTATGTTCAATCCTAACTAATTGTATTCCTTTTCTAGAGCATATATAAATAAACTATGGGTGCACTCATATATGGAATGAGATTTTAGATTTATTAGTGTTGAATATTATTAGTATTAATCAGTTGAAGGATTAGTAATTATGATTTGCAATCATTAGTATAAGTTTTTTTTATTGAGAATGATCATTACATTATAAAGAAAGAAGAAAAGTTTTGCAGTCATCTGATAATACGAGCAAAAAGGTATCTGTAAAATTGCGCACTCAATCATCCGACCCAAAATGATTCAAAATCATAATAATAATTTTAAATAAATTAGTTAAGTCACGTCAACAAAAGTGCTAGATCTAGTGTGGGTCTTTAGGTAAACATCTAAGTTCAACGAACGAAAGTCTGAGGTGCTTTCTCTATTACGTACATATTATAAGACACAATGATTTTATTAAACTAGGTACTTCTAGGATTGTTAGGTAGAGCAAATCGTAAACGTACGTATCGTCAAACGTAGCTGGCTTTAAATCAGTGTCTCGCGTTGTCTGTCAAAATTTTAGTTGGTCTCTTGAGTGGCACGAATAAGAATGCCATTACTCTATCATTATTATTTGTGGGAAAATATTAGTAGGTCTAATATTTTGTACTACCAGGTAAACCACCAGATTAATGAAGTTACGCTTGTTCATATATGCATATCACTACACGCGAAGATGTCATCTTTATAATTTAAATGTATATTGTATCGAAATGCTGTTAATACTAAAATAAATAATAATGAATTGTAAGCCATGTGAGTCGCAGATGCGTGTTGATATATGCTGGTATTATCATTACAAGGCAAATACGGAGGATGTCACACACCGAACAGATGGTGTTTTTGTATAGTTGGAAAGCATGCCAGCATGTTTTATGTCCGCGCTGACCTGCACTGGAAATGGCGTAGCATCCGGTAACTGCACTTCTTCCGCTGAAAATACACGGCGCGCATCTCGATTTAGTAGTAATTACAAAAACTACGATTTCCTTCAGGTCATATTGGCCCGATTTCTACATGTTTGTGAATGCTCTTATTGAAGCGTTTTTAAGATCATAAAATGCGGATAAAATATTATCTTGTTAATAAAGCTACAGATGGTAGTGAGATCTAGGCCGCAGTGCATTTACGTCATTACAAACCATCTGTCATGTGAGCAACTTACAGCCATTTTTGTATCATTGCCTTAATCTAACTTACTGGCTTGAGTCTTTTTGCAATAATGAAATATATGGCACAATTAACATAAATTTAATTAAGGCGGACAAGCTTTATTAACATAGTATTTAGAAAGCCGGTTCAAAATGTATTTCATGTTATCAAACAAATCTCAGTCTAGCGAAGATAACGAGCTTACTCAACGTCATTCAAAACGTTAAATCATACATGCTTACATATGCACAGCTATAAGTCCCAAAGAACTTTCCCATCCCTAATTCTTACGTTTTGGCTATCCCCAAAGCGTAAGAAATAGGAATTCCTCGGCCACTTTTGGAAACTGAATAGGGAAAATATTGTAAAGGTTGGTGGTGATTAGTCCCTAAACGCATCGCCCAACAATCATGTATAGGAATATCAAGTTAATATTAAAACTGGCATCTATTGTATATGATTGGCTAGTGCTATCTCATAAATAGTGAAGTAATAAATAATAACCGATTGCCACATAATCAACGGAGCATCACTTGAGAACGTCTCGGCTGTCCGAGATTTTTCTGTGGCTTGGTATTTATCTGAGCATGGCGAATCAATAATAATACTAAAATTACCAATTTTATAAATAAAGTAGCCCCTAGTGTTAGTAAATAGCTGTATCTTATTTTCCTAAGGCAGTAATTTTGCCGCGATGTCGTTGAAGCGATGCCATGTTAAGCGTAGAAAATGAGCAATCAGCATTAGAAAGTTTTTCTCTGTTTCCCTGTTATGCAAATTGACGAGGCAACGAAGATTGAAAAGCAAACCATCCCAATAGATGTCGCATAGTGGTTGTCCACTACTCTGCCAGATAAATTCGATTAAATTTATTTTAAATAGTTCAGATTTAGCCAATAAAAATGTGGCGCACTATTGTCTGTACTTTTAAAGCGCGATAATTAAAAGACTACATTTTATTTACAAGCTCCGGTTTGGGAAGGGTATGTACAGTAAATAAACCCTTTAGAGAAATCTTGCTATTGTTCGGATTCAAAACGTGTTAAAATATTCGGCCTATGCCGCCATCGTTGGTAGAAATAAAGCCTCTTTAAATACTTTCGATTAATACACATTTAGCCATAAATATTTAAATTGTATGTTAATATTATCACTTATTGATATTTAGCCGCCTTTTGGTCATGGTCTTGTATAGAATAAATATAAATCTCGGCAATTTTGTTGATGCATGTTTGATGATGTGGTCAGCTGCCCCACCAGTTCCGTATTACTGAAACTGAAACTCTCATTGATGTATGATTTCAAACCCCGTTAAAATAGTTAAATTTTTCCTTTTTAAAGGGATAGTCCTTGAAAGAAAATTCGCAATGTTAATATTTCAACGAAACAAAAATCCTTTTTATTTGTAAACAATCTGAGTAGTTGAGTGAAAGTAGTCATCAAGACATTTTATGTCATTATATTCATTTCTTCATTGCCATTTTATGAAAGAAAACTAGCGGGCGTGGTTTGTATAGGGTGGTGTATGAATAACCTCATGAAATGAATCCGCGCTGTTTTGAAATACGACCTACTTTTATGCAACGGAAAAGGCACTACCACTGTGTGAAGACAAGTTATTTTGAAGTCAAAACTATAGTCCATCTTATATAAGGGGCTGGACTGCAACATGGTCAGGTTATGCGATCGAGTGCGAAATAGCGCGATTCGTGAAGGGTGCGGTGGGAAAGATGATATTTCATAGAAGATCGAATATAATTGGTAAAAGAGATCTATATATAGCTAATGTTGAAGGTAATGTTAGTAGAGGACGACCTCGGAGGACCAAATAGAGGGTGGTCATCAAGTCAGGCGTTCGATGAATGAAGAATAAAAGAGCAAATTATGAAAAGATTGATGGATATAAACGAAGCTAGTGAGGTTTGCCAGGATCGTACAAAGTCGCAATCGATAGTCTCTGACTACCCCAATGGGAAATAATGGCATGAGTACATGTATGTATGTTTGTATTAACTTTGGGTGTGGGGTTGGGTAATACAAGCACTTCTCAGTTACACCCTAATTTAGACTGCATTAACCTACAAGGAACATGTTGGTTTCAATTGGGCTATCCCATCAAATCTTTATGTGTTGCTATGAACAACTATAAAATACGCAGCAATAATGAGTATACGACTGATATTCTGACTAGTCTTAGACATGATCTCTTTAACACCTACATTAATCAATAGATAAAGTGTACATCTAAGTCAATATCTGCATATTCGCAAATGCACAACAAACCCGGATGCATAGCGTATGATTTATCGAAGCATACATTTATTCCGGTATACATAGTAGGTAGGTGGATTGAATGTTCACGTTGCGATGCTGCAGCTAAGCGGCTGCCCTCATAACGGGACTGCGTACTCTCAATAGGGCTGTTTGGATTAGACATTCCTGGCTCGAACCACAATTGGACACTTGGAATTATGCACGCCGGCTATGTCTGTGCTAAGCTTTGGTGGTCTTAGAAATTTACGTAATCTCTAGCGTAGCAGCATTGTGTGAGATGCTCGTTGCGTACGTTCTTTATGTTTACTCTAGAGAATAGCAAGTACTTTCGAGATATATGCTTACGTATTTTTGTTACGTACTTAGTGAATTCGCGATGATTTAGTAAATGTTGCTATACTTCTTTCGTATTAATGTGGCTTCATAATATGTATTCCCCCCCACCCATACTGACCCATTTAAGTGCACACCCTGTTATATACAAGCCTAAAGTCTAATTTGTTGAGTTTCGAGTATAGATATAAAGCTTGAGATTTATTAAAAAACCCATGAACTACTACTGGGAAGTGTAGCGTAGTACTCTCTACCTTATCCTGCCACAGTACGTACGCGAAATTTTATAAATAGATGGCAGTAAAACTATGCCGTTTCTCCAAATTGTTCGGTTCTTTCACCCGATATCTAAACATTGTTTCCACATGTTTTACGACAGTATGAAATTTCCGGCGGCTATCTAACCCAATTATCTATATAAAAAGCATATTTGTAACATATCCACGGCTATGAAACAACTAATAAACGTGACGAGAGCTGGAATCTCTCAATTGCTCAACAATGCATTGCAATGCAGTTGGATGGTTATTTTATTCTCGTTTTCTAATTAGGAGCCTTTGTTTTTTATAATGATGCACTTGCATATTTCTATTTAAGTACCGTACTAAATTTTTAAAATATTAAAAAATAACATTGAATAAGAAATGTTCTATGAGTAGTTTTGGTTACACATGTTTTTTAAACAAAAATTAAAAACCTATTGTCGGCCAGTGACAAAACATGAAGTAAAAACTATGCTATAATAATTTCAAGTTCATTCTAAACGTAAAAATGGTAATTTTAGCGCAAAATGTAACAAATTAGACAATCCCCATAGTTGCTCCATTATTAAGTTTAAATGTCACTGAAGTGATATTATTGCGGGATCGCTATCAGCTAAATAATAGTGTAGAAGGTACGTGCAGTCGCTGCGCTGGTGAGATGGTCCATCTATGGCTCCGATCTCCGAGTAACGGGATCGGTATTATTGCATTGCAACCTGCACCACCACTACACCATCTCTCTTTGTCTGCATCTACTTCCGCACTTACATTCAGAAAACACTAACAACAAACCTTCGCCTTAGCAATTACATCACATTATTATAAGAACGGTGCTAATGCCAGCTAATGTGTCTGTAATACGAGGTACGAGAATGATGTACCTAATTACGGTAGATTTGATTGACACATCAACGGTACTATTGGTGTTATATATGTTAAATAAATTAAAATCTTTCTTGCCGACCAATTCAACAGATGCGTTTTAAATGCGGGAGCTTCTATTCATAGTGCTGATAGATATTTAACAGTAGTGATTAAAAACTGCTTTAAGAATATACTGTCCATATTCGTTTGCTCCTCAAGTAATCGCGGATAACCTGAGCAAATCGATTGTAAGATGTTCGTATAATTTGTTCAATCTATGCAAATGTTTATTTGAATACATAATAATGGTCACGTCAAGACGGGATTGATGGTGATGGCTTTTGTAAAGTTCAGGTGGATCGCCTTGAGGTGTTACAGCATCACTGGTCGTCTCGCTCTGTTGACGAAAGTGAAAGGTATGCAGCTAACTGCCCTATCGCTCTATGCGCCCGCCCGCCACTCGCCAAATATTTATCAGCTATTTTTTATACTACCTAGTTTACCTAATTAATTTATATTTTTAAATAGATTGAGTTTCATTACGCTCTCCGTTACTATCCAGTTGGGAAGAAAAGAAAGGTTTCGCGATAAATAAATAAAAGTATGACGCAAAATAGTGCCCTTCAAGTATTCGTCAAATAACTTTTACTTAACCATTGATTGAAATAACTTTCCTTACACAATTTCGATAGCTAGTTTATGATTTCGAAGGCACGATAATGTTCGTGCCGCGTGACAAATTATCAGAAATACTGCTAACTACGGCCTTGTCAATATCGCAATCTCGTCTAACAAAACTTTTGGTTTTGCCATACAGTTTATTTTAAAGCGATCCATCTGCTGCACTCACCATTACCAATCTTTTAGAAGCAGTTACGTAAACGTTTATTTTAATGAAAGTTGGAATACTTCCTAATATTTATTTACTGTTCTCAGCTCTCGGATGAATACTTGTATGCAACGTTTATTTGCTGTGCATCTCTCTTTTACAAATAGAATTTTATTGCAGTGTGTTGATATTTTAAACTCGCTAGGAATGTATGAACAAACTATTTCTTCTCATATCATGTGAGATTGCTTCTATAGTATGCTATCATTTTCACTCAAAGCCGCAATGATAAATAGGTGCAAATTATGTATTTTTTCTTGGGATTCCCAAGGTTTTTTTTAATGCGATGATTATCAATTGTTCTGTGATTCTATATTTCTAACAATTTAAACTATTCTCAAAAACATTTATTCTTCAGTCTTCTGATTTAGTAATTCAGGACGTGTACTAAAAAGCGGACTTATTAAACGTCTATTGTATTTTATTTCATCATTAAAGATAAACAACCTAAGATTGATGGATGACCTAAGTTTTTTTTACATTTACAGGTAACAATACTTTAAGTGGCACATTTTGTTTATGCAGGTTTTTTTTATCCTTGTAAATTTTGGCTGGCAGAGAAATATAAGCATGAGAGATAAATAAAATACTAATCGAGATACTAAGATACCGATCAGTATATCCATTCTCACGTGACTTACTGGCTTTCCCACGTCTCTGCTACGGGCTTCGGTAGGGTCATGATAAGCATTTCACTTAAAGTTCCTAACTACAGCCGTAAAAATAGTATTATATATAAAGAAAATTTTCTTTATCAACTCAATACCAATATACGATAGGAAAGTTAGATTTTTAAAAAATAACTGTGGTATGCGGTCACCTAATTATACTTTGGAATATCCTCGAGGCATTTCATCTCTAGTCAATATTTCTAGTTGTTCCTATAAACTTTAGTCGACCACGAAAATTACTACATATAATGACAAGCTTCTTCATAACTCTTTGAATCAGATGAAAATCTAGCACGAGAGAAACATTGTTGTTACATAGACATGCGTTGAACATTATCTTCCTAATTATACAACAAAATGCAGGTTTGTTCGGCGTAAGTTATAATTGAAACTTTTAATTTATCTGATGAGAATCAGTTAGCAGAGATAAAACTTTTAGAGACATTCGTAATAACTGCTTCTACGGTGAGAAATTGAGGCCAAGTATTTGGTGAAGTTGTCTTTTTTTATTAAAAACGGCAATGTCATCCCGCGGTTTTGAATAGTCGTGATGATGATGCGGTGAATTGCACCCTGGCGGTCTCCGCTGAGATAATGACGTTAGGAAACAGTTATGAAGCATTGCGGTGGCAAATTGTTTTTTGGATGAACGGCACGATACTGCTACGTGACACCACTTATCTGTGATTTCACTTAAGGTTTTTCTTCTTAGATTTACTAACTACATCACTTACTTATTTATTGCGATTTATATCAGTACTTACTTTACTAACGAGCTTTGTTTTCTGATTCGCATCTATTAATCAAAGGGCCCTTTAATTAATAATTAGCTAATGCAACTATAGCTTAGGAGACAATTAAACCAATACTAACTAATTACAATATTCTAATACTTTTTGTCGTGATTTTATGCATGTTTGAAATACTCGTAATATCTGATTAGAAACATTTCAAAGGTTGCAATAAATTCTTCTTGGTATGTGTGTTAAATATATTTTAATTGCATATAGTGTAAATTGATTGAAAAGTAGAATGGCGAGCCGTGTTGCAGCCGGAACACGGACCCTAATCTGACACCGATCATACTAATTAACGCTTATCCTCGTCCACTTACCACATTACGTGGAAATGTGCAATTAACCGTGCGAATATTCAAATGCAACTTTATTTGTAACGAATAATATAACAGTGCCGTGGCTACAGTATTGATCGGAGACGGTAATTATTGGCAAGATGTTATGCTTCTCTGGTCGAGTTACGGCCGGTGGTTTGTTTTTTCAAAGTCCATGGTACCGCTCGCCGCCCGGAGATTGTTAACCGCCCTCGACTCTAAGTCATGATTGTCGTTTTTATCACTTCTCTATTCTACTCGATTCGCGTTCGTGACTTATAAATTCCTTCGTTTATCTGGTTTTTGCCCAACACCTATAAACATTTTCTCATTAAAAGCGGCTGGCGCAAAATAGTCACATAATATTCAGCAACCGCTTTTACTCATTATATCCCATTTTTCTCGATTCATTGAACCCACAGCTGCGATGCATTGTTTTTATTCTGAAGTTTGCGTGCTTAACTTTATTACTTTGACTTTGTGCTGTACTGACGAGATCAACCGTAACTCAATCGGTTCCGGACATAAATGTATGTACAGTCACGAATATAATTTTAATCGTCCGTAATGTTGGCACTATAATTATAATACTTGTTCGTATAGATAAGTGTTTGCAAGTTTATGTAAAGAGAGGAAGGTTTCACAGTTATTCAAGTCATGTCCAATAGTGTCGGCAGCAGCCGCTAATGGTCATGTGACATAGTTAGTTAGCACACATACATTTCTGTGTTGCGTTGCTCCTTCACCAGATTGCCTTGAGCCGTGCTCTGCTTTTCATTGCCTTATTCCTTCGTTTGAAATGTTATTTGTGTGGTTTTTATGACTGAGTTTTACATGTGTGTTTGTTGGTGCGGATGGTGTGTAATTGTGTCAGCGGCGCTGCTCATGCTGGGCCGAGGTCGCGCTGATTTGACACACTGCTGGTTAATGCATGCGTTATTTGCATAGCGGGAGGACGGGACGTGCTAATCTGTTGTTCACTTCATGGAATACGGCTTCTACTCTCCAACAAGTATCGACAAAACCGTTGTTTAGGATAAACACTTTGATTTGGAATAAGCAATATCTTTTAATAAGGTTTTATCATTTGAAGTATGTCGATGGATAAATTTGGTTATAGTTAGTAGAGTTACAACTAACAGTGATTTGGCCTAATGCCGAATACTTAAAGGCGCTCAAAGCCGTTATATATGATACGAATGAGCAGTTTTATATGATACTTTTCGATATTCGATTGAAGAATATTAGTTGTATATTTAGTAATTTCTTAGTTTAAGTACTTTAAAATACGTATGAAAGGGTTTTTTTCATAAATCATACGCATTTTGCAGTACAAAAGTTTTCCTGGTATTATCTGCTTCTGATAAAAGAGCCATCGTCATTTCGGGTGTGGTTTAAATATTTTTGCATTGTTTCGAATTGTAAGTTCAATGTCAATCAATCAAATTAAGGTAAACTATAAACTTAAAAATAAACTACAGTAATCCGACCTTACTCTGTTATGTTACGATTATGTAAAACGATGTTTGTTGCGGACAACACCGTAATGTAAAGTGCATTCGGCGAACAAGTTTTCGGAGATGTCCCATGGAGCTGCGCAACACTTTCACTGTCTTCGGGGCGCGGGCGCAGGTTGCCGCCGCCGCCGCCGCCACCGGCGCGCGCGCAGTGCCGCAGCATCAGCGTGGCCGGCCGCACCGACCTGGCGAGCCGCTAACGCGAGACTCTCATTTCATGCATCGGTTCGCACTTTTTCGTCCGCGAAAATAATTAACTTTTTTATTCACGCGTCTAAAAACTACCATTAAAGAACGAACTTTTATACTAATGAGTGCTCTACAAACGTTTTTGTGCAGTGCTAGGATTAACGTGAACGCATTCAAGGATCAAAACTAGTCCCCATGAAATCTCTTTACATGGTGTTATGCGAGTGATTGTGTAATGTGTTGACGAGCCGTGACATGATCGAGTGGAAATCGAAACCAGTGTAAAAATTATATGGTTGTCCCATAAATAGAGAAAGTTGTAATTATAGTTGATATCTAGTTTTCCTTGTCAGGTATTTTGAAAAAGCAACTACTATTAAATCATGAATAGCAAAATGACTAGCTTGAAATTATAATCACGCTGTTCGATGAATGATTAATTTATAATTTTGTTCAAAAATTCAATCAAGTTTTAAAATGTTATTTTAAATTTTATTATTTACAGTTACAACACTAAATTATATAATTATTTGAATTTATACTCGTTCGAGAGTTATGAAGGACTGCAAACTGGTCACCTGGCTAACTTCCCAGTTTGAAATCCGCGTCGCGTCTCGCGTGATTAAAGAATGATCTAATCTTATACATTTACTATTTGTTTATCTTATTTGCTCGATCCGATATTTGTGGTCTATCTACGCTGAATCATGCTAAATGCACAACACTGAAGTATTACACAGTCCTAATGCATTTTAAAATGATTCAATTAAAAAGTCTCAAGGTTAGCTATATTTAAACAATGCCATTTATGTCGGACTAAAATAAATATGACAAAATAGGTGACCGTCAAGGAAATCGCTCGCAATTTGTAAAGATGCATAGTAGTTGCAATTCAACATGCAACTGCAATGCAAACTTTCCAAGTTTTCTAAAGGGTTAACCCTTTCTCTATCTAGTTTGCTTGCTTACGGCGGCCGCGCAAACCTAGCTATCTCGTGTTACATCTCTGGAGAAATCGTTACCTTCAATGAGAAAGGAGTAATTGACTTTTAGACTATTATGAAACTAATAAACTGAGTGTCATAGTGCAAAACTTATAAAATGCCGCATTACGATGAAAGTTTTATACACGACGACAATCTTAACCAGAGGCGCAATAAGCGCAGTTATCATGTTCATAAACATGGAATCAACCCGTTGAGTCTTCTGGAGCGTAGCGATGTGCTCCACGCCCTCGAGGAGAGAGGTACCTCCGTCATCAAACGGAACATAAGGAATATGAAACAGCGCAATACAAAACAGAAAATTAATGCGGAACTTCACTGGAATTTGAGAAGTCCAGATATCATAGTCGATCACTGCCCCCGAATGAAGACAATCGACACGAAGAAATATTACGATATCCGTAACAATAACTTGGCTCTTTTGCCTTGTAAAAGTCTGGACAATTTAACTCTGAAACAAGAAAAGAAGAATAAAAATAAGGGGTTAAAGAACGGTATAAGTCTGCATAGTTTGGTGGATGATGAACGTCAGCATTATTATTCCCCGTCTGTGGAAAGGTCGGAAGAGCACGACGGGGAAGGTCGCTCATACTCCCTGGCTGCGGCGAAACGGAAGCCGGTGTCTCGCAGGTTGTTGCGCGGGATCGCCGCACCCGGCTTCGGCGTCTATCGCCAGATTTGTGGCGATTCTAACGATTCCAACAAAACTCATGGTACGGAATATATGTTTTAAAACTATTAAAAACTATTTTAAGACTTGTAGTAAAAGTTGGTCAACTAGGTTAATACTATTAATGGGCAAATTGACTTAATCACCTTGAACGACATTCAACGTAGGTAATACACTTATTTGGCTTTAAGTTGAACCAAACGAAATAAACAAAAAATGTTGCTTGATTTGTTAATTATTATTAGTAACGCGTAACGCAATAGTTAGCATGTTTCGTGGTCGTACAAAGAATTGATTGCTTTGTGTAAAGAGATATGCCTTTTAGCAATATTGTAATTGTACTTGAAATAAAAACAAAGACGGAAGAGAGTGCGTTTAGAGAGTTTTCCGTTTTTCATAGCGCTTTGTTAATAGGAGCTTGTGTTCCTGTAACGAGCCGCTTAATCTTGTATAACATCACATAAGAGGCGCGGGAAAACTGACGCGCGGTTCTCATTGTCATTGTAAATGTTAAGGCCGTCAAAAAACACGATCGGTAATGACACTCGGCATCATCGCTTCCATCTATTGTATTAGGCTGTTGTAATGCCATAATCGTGACAATTACTCTTTAATTACATATGCATAGGTGTATTATGTTATCAGATGAAGATTATGCAACGACCTTGGGATGTAATAGTATGCACGCATGTTTGTACAAACAAGTCGTTGAAGCCTCTTCATTTGTTGGAAAGGTTATAGAAGTTTTAAGTAATTGTTGGATAATGTTTCTGGAAACTCATCACTAAATATTCTTTGTTTTACAATTCTTTCCTCTCTCCAAAGTTGGTGACAAATTCCTGATTCAAATGCTCTGGCGACTCTTTTTTAAGATTTAAAACCGTGTGTTTAAGTGTCTCGGTCTAAGCCTAGGCCAGAAGGGTGAAACATTCTTAGAATATGAAGACAATAAGAAATACATTGCATCGTTTGTTTCAGAGAGATGTTCAAGTTCTTATTTAGTATTCCGAAATCGCTAGTGCGTTAAAATGTATGCATTGCTTGTTTTAATTATGTAGTTAAACAATCCACTTCGAGTAAAACACTTATCATAATATGGTTGTATTTAAGTATCAATAATAACTGAAGAAATAATACCGCACGATATATTAGCACATACCAAAGGCAATGGCGTTAATCTGAAAATAAATATAAAGCACTAACTAGCAATAAAATAGATCATGAGGATACCATTAGTTCTGCGTGTAACAAGAAATAAACGTTTATGTTTATTCAATCAACATTTTCATATGGTTCGTGAAATATTTTGATTGCTTGCCTCGTTTCCTTTTATAAATAAGTAATTACCATTCAAAAGCTAGGAACTAATTTTAAACAAGTGAAAGTCTCATTTACTACATTTCTGTATTCTAAACAGTTTTCTAATCTAATATGATACACGACGCAGACCCCAATGATTTCTCTATCCTATCTCTAGATCTCTCTCTGCTTACTACGCTGTATGAAATTGATTCGCCCTGTTTAACACATGAGGAGTGTGGATAATAACCATCGTGTAACAGTATTAATGTAGGAAATTATGTACCCAGAAGTGGTGTATTTCGAGTACAGAGTATCGTATGCGATAGTGTACTTCCCTTATGAATCGTCGTGATGCGGATTGTGACTGTGTCGAATGCTAAATACTGAATGGATGACATATATGTAGTGTTGTGACGCGAGACGAGTGACGCACTGGCAGGCGCCGGTCGCTGGCAGTTCTGCCAGCCGCGGGTCAGTCCTCCCGCTCCCTTCCTTGGGCGCGACCTCTTCCACTAAACTCTTGTGAAATACGCGCACGATACTCTTTTTCGTACTCTACCGTTTTGCACTCCGCTGCATTATAGACTAGTGAACCGTGAAACTAGATCTCTTTTATACTTCAGTGTCGTGTTTTACGAGGTCACACTCCATACTGACGTCATCGAGGTATTTTTGATTTCATTTTTATCTGCTGCTATTTAACTAATGAGATGAGAATAAATAAGTCTACATACGTTTATCGATCTCGGTAATAGAGGACTTGCATCCTGTTGTGTTATTGTTTGTGATAAGACTCAAATTAATATGTCTTATCACAAATTTCGTGTAAATATTTAGCTCTCTTTTATTATAACTAACAACTGCGATTCAGTTGTTAAAACTGTGAAGTATTTCGTGTGAATTTCATGGACAACTTGTTTATTAACTAATATTTACCAAATAGATCCGACTGTTGGTGATTACCGTACACTGTAGAAATTAACAGCTTTCATATCGGTCAAACACTTTCCCACAACAATTTAATGAATACTCAATAAACGCAAAGAAAGTTTATTTCTGTTAAGAATAGATTTATTAAGTTGCGATGGCTATTAAAGTGTTACTGTGTACGGAAACAAATTAGCGGTATGTGGATACGTTAATATTCAGTGTACGTATTCAATTGGTTCCAGTGTATTTTTATTGCGCGTTATCACAACGTAGAGCTGCGGAGCTCAGCACTGCGACCCACTATTATTTTAGTTGCATCATTGATCATCGTATGACCTTTATTCTACATAAATTAAACAAGCTTTTCCTTGAAAGCTTCCGCGTTTATTTGCCTTATTATTACTCTACATTTAACCTGTTTTATATGCTTGCTTAGGCATATTTCATAATCGGTAGTCTTAGAGTTGGAAATAAAATATAAACGAATAACTCATTAGGAGCAAATGATGTGACTTTGTACATAAAATAATACTTACTCACCTACTTGTAGTTATGGAATTTATCACAAAAGACCATACCCATTTTTAGAAGTTGTGACAGTCAAAAGTGTTAATCTAAATAAACAACACCGATAGATTTTAAACCAATCAATTACAAAGCCCAAATCCATTAAGTCGCCTCAAACCCCAACCCACAACCACCCAACTCTACATCCACATCCACAGACACCGAGCTGTGCAGTGAGTCTGGCTCCGGGCACCGGGGCTCGCTGCGCGGCGCCAACAAGCTGGCGCGCCGGGCTCGCTCCTTCAAAGACGACCTGCTCGAGCGGATCTCTAACATCCGCTCGCCCGTGCAGCCGCACCACGCTGCGCATCTGTCTTCGGCTATCAGGTTAGTTCTGCAGCTCTTTTTGTTTCGTCATGTCTGTCTGTTCGTGTGTCACAGCAATTTATTTTATTTAGGTTTATCAAATAATTTATTAGTAAAAAAACCCCACCTAAATAATTTTCATATAAAATTTTGCCAACACGAGACCATATGAATTGTACTGACAAAACAATATCAGATCTCATGTAGAGCCAAGCTTCTAACTCTACACGTCCTTACGACAAGGCCTATCTTTCTTTACAAACCTGAAGAAAAAGGGCCTGTACGATAAGTTTGAGGAATTCCAATGAAACTGTAGAAGTTTGCTAAGATCGTGCGAAGTGGCGATCAATAGTCTTTGCTCACCCAACCCAATAGAAACTAATGGCTTGAGTATAAAGGTACTTTAATACAATCGGTCGCGACAGTAAACAAAATAAGATTGCTAATGTTTTTTACGCGATATGCGTTTCATCATTTACGTACAATTCCGAATACAAAAGTTGCATTCGGCTATCAAAATTGCGTCAATTCTAGACAACTCGAACTAATAAAATGCGATTGAGGTGATTAGTTTTAGTTATTAGAATACATATGTGTTACTTAATTTTAAATTGGTCTTTTTTTATTTCGAAAACGTCGTTTACACGAAACGAATCTCTCTTCAAAAGCTAATGTTCCCCTATAATAATGTTGTACTAAATATGACCATTTGAAGATACGTCTCGCAATGAGTGAAAATTGGTGATAACTTGTCGTTAATCATAAAAATACGAGTAAACACGCTCATACCACAACAGAGAATTCATTATGTTTTATTTTCCCATAAAACCATACGAGTTTATTAGACAGTTTTAGTGCCTATTACATCCTTTGATTTTCGTCTTACAATTTTTTCGAAACTTATTTAGTTTTTGCTTTTCTCGTTTGCAAGCTGTGTCAAGGGCGAAACATTTAAATGATTATTATAAATGTTTCTTTCTTAGACTTTAATATGGTAATTGCATGTAACATAAAATTCGTGTTTGTGTATTTCGTGCGGTTTATTTCATCAAATATTCTTTTGGCGGTCAGCTCAGATTTCATTACTTGGGTTTTAAATCAACTGAGCAAACCAACTAATAGTTAAATAGTTAAAGCTTAAGTCATACTGTGGAAAAAATCGATTTGTTTCCCAAAGGCAATATTATAATAAGTGTTACGACATT
Source organism: Bedellia somnulentella (assembly GCA_963576735.1). Classification (NCBI taxonomy): domain Eukaryota; kingdom Metazoa; phylum Arthropoda; class Insecta; order Lepidoptera; family Bedelliidae; genus Bedellia; species Bedellia somnulentella. Next base: position 7,749,289 of record OY755172.1, on the reverse strand, counting down.
CTAGCTGTAATCACTTAGAACTCACTAATCTTGCTGCGGCTCTTATAAGATTTTTAATGCAAATGTTGGTATACGACTAACATTATTCCATAGCACTAACGGTAAAAGTAAGTAGGTTTGCGCATTACATAAGAAACTATTAAGTGATTTAATAACTGCCACATACCTACGCCGCATAGATTGTAGATAATGATTCCATAAGTCATTTTGTACAATATTCTTTCAACACGGTCTCTTCGCATTTTTTATTTTGTAATTTTGTTTCTTGTTCAATTTTAGTTACATGAAATATTTTGAAACTATGTTATTGACAGCTTGGAACATCCAGACTAATTTTGTTCTGTTTTTAATTTTTAATACTGGTCGACGAACTTGTTTTGCTATTTAAACAACAGTATCATAACGTCCATACTAAAGGCAGTTTTAAGGGAAAGTCAAAAATAGATTTTTTAAAACAAAAAATCAAACGGGACGGGACGCTCAACACAAATCTGTTTGCAATAACCAAAATCCTCAATGTATTATTCAATAGTCTAAGCGATTATTTTTTCCAGCGGAATGTTGGTTCAATTTTCATATAACAGCTGTGGCCTAGTAAGCAGAGTGGAGGTAAAAAACCTGTTGACGGACTATCCGTCGTTTTCCGCATTATTTGCGTCGCTCGACGCAATCTCAACTCATTTGTATATTTACATGTCTTGATAGTATTCTTTATTTTTTCTTATCTGTCTTGATAAATTTACCTCCATATCATAATTATCTCATATCGCGACAGACTCGTAGCAGCAAGCGAGCTGTACGATTGTCTCAATCAGTTGTCGCAGTGAACAAGAATGTGCTTTATTAGTTGACTAATATATTGTTGATAGTCACGTAAATTGAGTCAATCGGTTTATACTGTTCTTTGTGTTATATAGTGTAGTAATCCACCTATTTGTATACTTTAGACTCTGTAACATAGAAATAATGACAGTGGAACAGCAGGGTGATTATGAGTCACAGATTAACGTCTGCTCATTAATGTCATCGCCTGTTAAATCTCATTAGTTTTGTGCGTGCACTGTTAAGTGATTACATTTTAATGTTCGCGCCACTGTTGCTGGCGACCACTTTAATTTGCTCCAAGTTATTTATTCTCCCTCGCTGTTGGACGGTTCTTTTACATAGGATTATTTGTTGGAAAGTAAATGCTTGCGACAGCTGTGCACTCGAGTCGTTAAGTTTCTAAACGTTCAGTGTTTGGTGGTAGTGGTTTGTGTAAATGTCAAACGCAGTGCGCTCGCCCGTCAGCGAGTGGTTCAACAGACGCACCAATCGGATTCATAGGAAATTCATCAACAATGCGAGGCAGTACGTTGTTTTGTGGTCAAACCATTGTTCTAACTGTTGCTTTTGTACGTTTGCTTGTCCGGTTGCCTAGATTATCAAACAACATTGTGTTTTCGAACATCATTTATTATCTCTTGCAATAGTGCGGCACTCTAAAACATAGCTATTCTATAGAACTGAACTTTAGAACGTGATTTTAGTTTAATTAGGTACACGTAAAAACAAATATCCTATCGCAGACTGGAAAACACTTTGAATAAATTGTTAAAAAGTTGTTAAACCATAAAAGTAGTTTGCGTTCCAAGCAAACCCAATAGTTTGAAAACATAACGCAAATACTAAATATTTAATTATGATACTAGCCAATCGGTTCTTAGTTGAATGATCTTGTTACAACGCTGTCACTGGTGTTATTTACTGCTTCGGTTTTTTGTTATTGCTGACTATTGAAATTCGTTCTGGTTGGTAATTTGCTCGGTCAGGGACGTGAATCGAAGCCGTGCTCATCAGTTTTTATAAATAATACATAAAATTATTACTAAGTATAATCACTACATCAAAAGTTGTTAGTAATAGCTTTTAAATATAAAGGGTAAATAACAGTTAAAAAAGAAATACGGTGGTTAGTTCCAAATCCTATTGTCCTTTTATAAATGAATGGCGTCAGTCGGTTATTGGCCTTTTGAAATACCAATAATAAGAAACAAGTGGTGTTATCCTAACCCACGCAGCATAGTAGAAAAATAATATGCTCAATAGGCGTGCAAAGAATATGTTAAGGCGAACTGGGACCTCCTACTATATGATCAGCGCAGCCTTGTTGCGTCTCTTGTGTGGGCACGCATGCAAATAGTCTTTCGCAACGACGCATGCAGCGACATTATTATGTACCACTCATTTATCCATTATATAATAAATTATTACAATTCGTTGCCAACTGAATTTTATTAACAGCCACACTTGATATTTTCCGTTTTTCTGCAACTAGAATATCTCATATTCTGCGATGCTCTTCACCTCGTAATGAATTGTTCAACTGGTTACATAATCTGAACTAGTTAGGTGCCATTGTTTAAGTTGATTGTGTCGTGACGTAAAAAGATAATTAAACTGTTTGATTAAGCATATTATTGCATGAGTTTAGGTAGGCAATGTAAATCGGCTGGATTGTCAATTTTGTTTTGTATAAATTCCACTTATAACGTTTCAGTCCATATCGTTTACTCTTAACATATTCTTTCGAAATTTGTGAACAACTACAAAATATGATGTTTAAATTTGATACTAATTACTTAAACAGCAGTTTTAGTTTTTGTAAAAATGACGATGTTTGTTTCTTTAAAAGATCTGTAACAAGTAGGCGTCTTATATATTTTTTTACGGTTTCTAAACAAGGGCTATAGGTTAATTTAGCCGAAATTATAAAAAAACCGTTCATCATGAAAAAATATATTCCATTTATCGCAGGTATTTTTTTATTTTCTTCTCCCGTAAACCTTCCAAAGTTTGCTGAGAAATTCTGAATGTTGATACTCTGCAACCTCGTTTTGGGATTGAGTATAGATGGGGTAGGTTAGATTAGTTTATCTTTACAACACATGATGTTTGATGTAAAATATTAAGATTAAAGATTTAAAAGAAAAGAATCCGTCTTACTTTGCCGATGCATCAATGTTATAACTAAAAGTAATTGTTAACAACATAATATGTTGCTCCACAGATCACACTCCCCGCTCAGTCCAAAACTTCGGAATATGGGGAACAAAACCCCGACGGTGGAAGAAGGGGAGGTCACGCCTGCCAAAGAGTTAGAACGACTAGTCAAAGATGTAAGTATATTACTTTATTTTACTGAACCATACTCTTATGCGTAATTATCAGGTTTATTTTCTAATGTATTTGCATTGTACTTAAATATTGTTGCCTAAGGATTTTGAAATTATTATAAGTAAAATTTCTTTTTTTTTGCTTTTATTGACGAGACGCGTCGCTGGATTGATTATGTGATGTGGATTGATTATGATTATGTGATAAATTTTAACATACGAATACCTACATCTAAATCTTTTGTTATTAATCATTGTTCATTGCCATTGTGGTTTCCAATCGTATTCCAGCACCTACAAAAGATACAAATACAAAAATACAAATCTATCTAAAATTATATCACATTTTTATTATTTTATAAATCTACACATTTGTATGTAATGTAATGTACTTTTATAAGTTAGTTTGCCTAAAACTCCAATAAAACAAATTACTCCACATACATCCATTGACTACACCTTTACGACAATTTCACTCCAAAATTGCAGGTAACGTTCGGCCTGAAACACTTCTCCGATGTGATCACCAAGCGGAAGCTGGAGATGTTGCCAGACAACGGCACACTTGTCTTCGAGTCCATCGCCAATATTCACAAAGGTACGCCATTGCTTCACTAAGCAGTTATTTGCATTCTGATATTGCACCTGATACAGTGGTCTTTGTTTTGTTTATCAACTGCATGTATGTTGAAACTCTTATAATTTGTTACCTATTAAGAATAAGAAAACAGACCATATTAATTATATGTCTAGCTATTGACCTACATAACATATACATTTAAAATTCGTTCTCACTGAAATGTTTTCCTGGATGTATCTGTAATTTACATATTTTTCTTAACTTAATATCAATGATGCCAGATTAATATTATGAAATATTAATATTAACACTGATATTTCAATTTGTTATCAACAAAATATAGCATCTTTTCACGCCGTATATTTCTAAAATATATTCTAGGAATAATAACAGTAATTGTTGGCGCTAATGCCCTATTCGATGATAGGAATACGGAATTTCGACACCAAATGAAAGAGAGTGGACTGTATAACACTATAATGAATAATTACAAGAAATATGGAAACTTAATCTACGCGGTTGCGATGCGTTCGTTGTTAGCTAATCTTAAGTAGTGGCTTAGTCACTCCATGAGCTGCCCCGCGCGCCTTGTTCGCCCCTCTTTCGCCCGCACTAATCTCAGTGTTCTGAACATACTCCCGGCGTTGAAGAGTTGTCTTCAATGGAATATACAGGAAGTGGACAAATGGTGTTGTATGCTCGTCGAATGACACCCTTTTTAGTTTTGATCTCGGCAACTCTGGCTTCACCGTCTTTTCCAGTAATGGTTTTGATAATACGACCAAGAGGCCATACTAGTGGAGATGTGGTTCGATCTTTGATTAGAACTAAATTCCCTTCTTCGAGTTGACCTTTAGATGTGCACCATTTGGTCCTTTGTTGTAGCCAAAAAATATATTCGTGAGTAAAGCGTTTCCAAAAATGTTGTTTTAGATATTCGATGCGTTGATATCTCTGAAGATTTGTGATTTTCTCATTTGTGATCTCCTGTTGCGGTGCGAAAAGAAGAGATCTTCCAATTAGGAAATGAGCAGGGGTTAAAGGAGTCAGGTCGGTGGGATCATTTGAAAGTGGAGTAATAGGACGTGAATTTAAAATTCCTTCGATTTGAACTAAACAAGTGGTCATTTCTTCATACGTAAGATGGGTTAAACCAAGAATGCGACGCAAATGATGCTTAGTTGAACGTACAGCTGATTCCCAGAGACCCCCAAAGTGTGGCGTATAAGCTGGGATAAATAAGAAGTTTATGCCAGACTCTGACATTTCATGCGTATAATCTTGATTAAGAATGTTTGATAATTCATTGAAGGTACCAACAAACGTTGTTCCGTTGTCGGAGTAAATATTTTTGGGCTTACCCCGACGAGCTGCAAAACGGTTCAGCGCCGCTATGAAAGCTTCTTTAGTGAGGTCAGAAACAAGCTCTAAGTGGAGAGCTCTAGTCGCCAAACAAACGAAAATACAAATGTATGATTTAACAAGTTTACACCCCCTTCCCTTGCGGTCAGCAATTAAAATCGGTCCCGCGTAGTCAGTTCCAGTTTCAAGAAAGGGGAACTCCAATTCTACGCGTTCCTTCGGCAAATGACCCATAATAGGTTGTATTGTTTCCCCTTTAAATCGCTGACATTTAACACACGAACGAACGATCTTCTTAGATAAGTTGCGACCCCCTAAACACCAGTAGTTGTGCCTAACTGTGGCCAGTAGCAACTGGGGACCGGCATGGAAGAGTTTCAAATGAAACATCTCAAAGATTAAAATGCTTAAATAATTTTTACTGCACATTAATATCGGATGCTTCACATTGAATTCGTAGGATGAATTATTAAGTCTACCACCTATTCTTATAATGTCGTTGTCATCAATAAACGGTGATAAAGAAAGGAGACGATTTTTATGTGAAAGAGGTTTACATGATTTAAGGCATTCGTATTCTATTGGAAATGATTCCATTTGAGCTAAGCGAATCAACTGGTTAGAAGATGCAGTCAGTTCTGAAAATGTCAAGGCTCCAATCTCTTTCGAGTTACGTTTTTTGGAGTTATTATAAAATCGGTATATGTAAGCTAAAATGCGTTGAAGTTTTGAGAAAGATGAATATTTTTGTATGAATGTGTGGAAGAATGTAATTTCAGTATCTGAATGAAACACTGCGAAGGTTTCTGGAAGTGTTGTAAGTTTCTGTGGTTGAGGATGTTTTGGCCAAAGTTCTTCCTTTAAGTTAAGAAAAGAAGGGCCTGACCACCAATTAACTGAATCGGTAAGTAAGTCAGCACTCAATCCTCGGGACACAAGATCAGCTGGATTTTCTTTTGTAGGGACATAACGCCATGCCTTTGTGTCTGAACTATCCTGAATTTCCGAAACGCGGTTACGTATGAAGGGTTTCAACTGCACAGGGTTACAAGATAGCCAACCAAGTACGATGGTCGAGTCACACCAGAACACAGTTTTAAGAGATTTCAAAGTTAGAGATCCAAGTACTTTATTACAAAGTCTAGTGCCCAACAAGGCTCCACACAATTCTAAGCGTGGAATTGTCGTGGATTTGATGGGGGCAACTTTGCTTTTGGAAGCCAAAAGATGGACGGTAACGGAACCATCCCCGGCCACGGAACGTACGTAAATACAAGCGCCATATGCCACTGCAGAAGCATCAGTAAAGGTGTGAAGCTCAATAAATACTGGATTTATGGTTGATATCCACCTAGGTATATTTATATTATTAAGATGAGGTAAAGTTTGAGCAAACTTAACCCATGATTTTTTAATTTCTAAGGGAACTTCGTCGTCCCATGACGTTTTACTTATCCACAACTTTTGCATCAAAATTTTTGCTTCAACAATGCACGGGGATACTAGACCAAGAGGATCAAAAATTTGAGCGATAGTGGATAAAATGTGACGTTTGTTTACGACAGTATCTGACAATATAATGTTATTGATAGAAAATTTGAATAAATCTTCACCGCTTAGCCAAATAAGACCTAATATTTTAGATTGCTCATTTTCACTTAAATTTAAATACTGATTAGAAAGTTTATTAGGGTGAATAGCTTTGATTATGTCTGTATGATTAGATTGCCATTTTCTTAATTTAATTTGGGCTGATTCTAAGGTAGCTTTTACATTTTGGCATAAATTAATAGTGGATTCAATGGAATCTGCACCTGACAAAAAATCATCAATATAAAAGTCTTTGGCGATGGCTTGTTGCGTTGCAGTATCAGTAGATGCTTGTGATAGCTCAAGAAGACATCTTGTACTGATGAATGGAGAAGATGCCATGCCATATGTAACTGTTCTGAGATAATATTTCTTTAATGGAAGAGAAGGATCAGTGCGCCATAGAATTTGTTGCAGAGGTATTTGACTGTCATCTACCAAAAAGTTACGGTACATTTGCATTATGTCAGCGGATACTACAAATCTATGCTGACGAAACCGAAGTAAAATTGAAAGAAGATCATCCTGTACTATTGGACCTACTAACTGTATATCATTAAGAGATTTTCCGGACGTTGTGACGGCAGATGCATCAAAGACAACGCGCAGTTTCGTAGTTGTACTGGATTCTTTAATGACACCATGGTGAGGCAGAAAATATTGATTTTTGTGTAAATGAGGATCAACATTTTCGGTCATGTGGCCCAAGTTTTCGTATTCTGTCATGAAATCTACATATTTTTGTTTATACGAAGGATCTCTTTCTAATCTCCTCTCCAGAGAAAAAAATCTTCGCTTGGCAATTTCATAAGAATTTCCCAGAACATCCGGAGATTCTTTCAGCGGCATGGTTACTATAAATTTACCATCAAAATTACGACGTGTGGTTTGTTTAAAATTTGTTTCACAAGCATGCTCTTCCGATGTATATTTGTAATGTGTTGGAATAGTATCTAATTCCCAAAAACGAGTGAGATCCGAACGTATTTGTTGTTCATGTGTGAACATGCATAACGATTTATCTGTGTTTGGTTGGTGATATAAAGTACCTGAAATAAGCCAACCTAACTTTGTTTCAAAGAGAGTAGGATTATGTTTGCCGAGCTGAATGCGATTCGATCCAATAACATTCCAAAAGACGCTTGCCCCAACCAATATGTCAATAGAGGACGGAACGTTATAAGTTGGATCTGCCAGACAAATACCTGAGGGTAAGTGTATATTTTCCACATTGATAAATGTGCCGGGTATAGAAGTTGTAATTTTGGGTAAGACCAAACAATCTATGCAAGTCTTAAAATCACCACTTGAAGACTCTATATGAATAGTGCATGAATGAGTGCTGGTTGAGACCTGATTGTTGATTCCCGTTACTTTAGTATTCAAAGAATTTATACGCAATTTAAGTTTGGTACATAAGTCTTTAGTTACGTAGTTAGAAGTGCTCCCATTGTCGAGCAAAATACGCGCTGTATGTGGCTTACCATTGTTGTCAATGACGTTTACTAAAGCTGTTGAAAGTAAAGTGATTTTGTTAAGATGCTTGGTGTCATCACTTTTAGAAGGAAAAGCAACATTTTCTTGAGAAGCTAATGAATCCTCATGTTTATGCAGGAGTGTATTATGTTTCTGTGTGCAGTATTTACAATTTCCAAGTTTGCACCTAGATTCAAAATGCCCTGGACGTAAGCAATTGAGGCAAATTTTGTAATCTTTAGCTTTTTGAATTCGTGCATCTACGGGCAAGGATATGAATTTATCGCACCTAAATATGTAATGTTCTTTGTTGCATAATGGACAAGTCATACTATCATTCTTGTTTTTACTGAAATTCTTGTTATTATTGGATTCAGAAATTATAAATGTTTTGTTTTTATTATATGATGATTCGGCCTTGTTAAGATTTTTGACTGCTTTGGCTTCTTCTAATGTTTCGAGAAGATTCGCTCTATTGCTCAAAAATTTAATGAAATCATCTAAAGATGGAGGATTACTAAGTGAATTACGGCATTGCTCCCATTCCCTACTTGTAAGAAAGTCCAATTTAGAACTCATTATATGAATTATTAAGGTATCCCAATGTTGCACGGGCTGATCAAGTGTGGATAGAGCTCTAAGATTTTTATTAGTATTATCAATAATATGACGTATACCTTGACTTGATTCTTTCTCAATAGATTTAATATTAAAGAGAGCTTGCACGTGGTTATTGATTAACAACTGTTTGTTGTCAAACCTTTCACAGAGCAAGGTCCACGCAGAGCTGTAGTTCTCATACCTAAAATCTAAACTTTTAATAACAAGGGCTGCACTCCCATGCAGCGACGCACGTAGGTAGTGAAACTTATTAATATCATCAATGCTTTTGTCGTTGTGTATCAATGAAACGTAAATATCTTTAAATTCTAACCAATTCTGATAACCACCGCCGAAGTGCGGTAAGTTAATTTTAGGAAGTCTTACATTGCTTTGTTTGTGAGTGATGACTGTAGCTTCCGAAGTAGAGCCTGTTTCCGACCGAGCATCTAATTCGCGTTGAGTATGCTTTCGATGCCGTGATAATAATGAACGAGCGGCAGCGACTTCTTTAAAGTAAGTATTGTTGAATTCTTCACGTTCCGCATACAACTCGTCGGGATTGGCTGAAAAACTTTCCATATCTGTTTGTATTTCATCATAAGCATCATAAGCTTTTTCTAATTTATTAATTCTATCTTCAAGTTCAAATAATTGTGAATCTGAAAATTCTTGACTTTGGCTATGTAACTTTATGAACGTTATGAACTGAGTAAGTTTCGCCTTAATTGTACTACGCTTTTTCTTTAAAACTTTTAAATCTTCCTCGACACCCATTTTATAAAATATAACCAAATAATAAAGAGTATATTAATAAACAAATCAAATTTTAACACTTTAATTATACAATTTTCAAAAAAGAAAAGTATTTAGAATTTTTTATTGCTTTATCAAAGAAACACTTTTCATAAAGAAACTAACGCCTGTTAAAAATACAAATGTACAAATACTGTACAAAACATTGCCTTCACAAAGTTGTAAGGCGTAAAAAATGCAACGTTTCTTGTAGCAAAGTAAGTTAAGGCGTACTGCGGTTTTACATCGGAAATGAAACTCAAAGTTACCGACATAAATTGATAATGAATAAAAATGATTGCGTTAGTCGAAAACGAAGGAAATTACTGTTAGAAATGATTATATTAATACATAAAAGGGTTGCAAAAAGTTAGTAATAAGAAATGTAATTAGTTAGTAGAAATGTAATGATTAATTATCGCACACAAACCTATTTAACTGAATTTAAATACTAGGTTATCGGGTGCTTGACTTAGACTAATGCTGTTATTAACGTTACTTCTCGTATTAAGGATATATTTTGAAAGATAATTATTGGTATTATTGAGAAAAGATAGGAGGGATGTGTGATAGAAATGAATATAAGGAAATTGGAAAAATCTCACAGTTTTGCGTCCTTTCCTTTCTGATCCAATGTAACATCCGTATATGATTGATGATGGATTTTTGATTGATTAGGTTGCAATCCGTATTTCCAGTGGTTTGCACAGGTTGTTGAGACTAAGATCGAAGCTGAAGACCACCAGACAAAGGTTCACAATCCAGATTTGTTGATATGTTTCTCGTATTTCCAAATCTTGATTTTTGTTTAGATTATGCAGCTACGCCGTAGTTTTAGTATCCAATTCACTCGTGAACTTGGTGAGAAACTGTCCGATGCATATCTTGAAGCGGTAAGCAGTATCTCAAAGCCCAGTCCGTCGTAAGTATATTCTTGCAATTAAACGGTCTTCTGAACGGCGAGTCAGGACCATATGTTGGCGCTAATGCCCTATTCGATGATAGGAATACGGAATTTCGACACCAAATGAAAGAGAGTGGACTGTATAACACTATAATGAATAATTACAAGAAATATGGAAACTTAATCTACGCGGTTGCGATGCGTTCGTTGTTAGCTAATCTTAAGTAGTGGCTTAGTCACTCCATGAGCTGCCCCGCGCGCCTTGTTCGCCCCTCTTTCGCCCGCACTAATCTCAGTGTTCTGAACAGTAATATATGTAACTCTTTCTCATAGTCACTCTTAGTGCCAAAACTGCGTTAGCTATGCGGCAGTTGGCGCCTGCTGCGTGTACTCGCGTATGTGTATCACAGTGTTACTAAAAGGTGTGACAGATCCGACGTAGATATAATGTAGCACTTGAATACATTAATTAGTAAAACAACAAAAACTTCTGCTAGTGAATAAATTTATAGAGTCTTATGATGCACACGTTTGCGCCTGCCGCGTATCGCTTGTGTATGGGCACGCGCGTGTACTCCCGTGACGTGCTTCTGATCTGACCCTTTAACGACCCAATCTTAAAATGTATAGTTCCTCCTAAACCATTACCTCTCCTACAGCAATAAAGCCGTACTGCGTCCGCTCTCCGCCGCTGTCCGGGGCCACGCAGCGGCTGTGCGCGGCGCTGGCCACGCTGGTGCGGCTGTGCGACGAGGCGGCGGCGGTGCGCATGCGCGGCGACACGGAGCACGACGCGCCGCCGCTGCGCGCGGAACGCGTGGCCGCCGTCGTCGCGCTTGTCACGCACGCGGTTGCTGAGGTTGCTAGGTTCGTATACTACGTACATACAAAAACATCTTGTGATTTGACCACATTTTTATTTTTTTATTTTAGCTTAGGCTATGAAACTCACCATACTTTCCCAGTTTGATCTAGGCAGTGACACTTTATCAATTATTTCGAAAATTACAATATTTTAGAAAAGCATTCCATAGGCAAAGTTGTTTAGTTTGAGGTCTTTTATCGATTTAAAATATAAAAATGGTATGTTTTAAAAACGAGATCTAGGCCAATTGATGAACACCGGTGCACGCTTTTTGTTGCTTAATAAATGATGAAAAAGTTTTGTAGTGTTTTGCCCCAGGTTCTATTTTCCAAATCCGCTTTTTACATACATACATACATATACTCTCGGCTATAAATCCCTTAAAGGGGTAGCCACAGCTAAGGAAATAGAAATTCCTCAGCTACTTTTGGACTGCTGCTGCTGCTGCAATTTTTTCAGCTGTGTAGTGTCGGCTTAGAATAGCACTACCCCATTTCTTTCGGTGGGTGTACGTAAAAGGCGACTAACGGTATTGGGGCTTTTAAGGGATTTTTGGGCGATGCGGTTGGAGACCCATCACCAACAAGCTTTATTTTACCATCTTTTCCCCACTTAACTTTCCAAAAGTGGCTGAGGAATTTCTAATTCCTTAGCTCTGGCTACCCCATCTAGGGATTTATAGCCGTGAGTATATGTATGTATGTATGTACATTTGAAAAGTTGTGTGGGGAAAAGATGGTAAAATAAAGATTGTTGGTGATGGGTTTCCAACCGCATCGCACAAAAATCCCTTAAAAGCCCCCAATACCGTTACTCGCCTCTTACGTACACCCACCGGAAGAAATAGGGTAGTGCTATTCTGAGCCGACTCTACACAGCAATAATAGAACATATTAATAAAAAAGCAGTGAAACAGATTTAATACAACTTTTCTGCACTGATTTCAAAGCGCTAAATGCATAATTTCAAAATGTTAATAAAAAGATAGCATTACTACACTATTTCTACCATGCTCAATAGCTAATAAGTAAATTCTTCTCAGTATTAAATCACAATTTTCGATTGCAGGTTAGCTCAACAGCCGATGACGAGGCCAGCTTTATCACCGCGACCAGCACTGGTGTCTCCGCGAGCTTCTACGCAGAGGAACTCTTTGCCAGGTATTTTATATTTTCACTTTTCAGTTGTTAAATACTTGTAGTAACGAACGGCTAAGCTACATTTTGTTACTTGTAACCTTGTCGGATATATTTCACAAGGAGTTAGAAGAGACATTCACAAAGTTATCCATATCGAATAAGCAACTCTAATCGCATGCGTTGGAATTTCAATGTATTTTCACCAAAATTATTTTTTCAAGCTGACTGTTGACTCAGAAAACCATGTCAAGATAAATCAATAAAATTCTCGAATTTGTTTCTTACAATGTGTATAATTGTAAAAAAACTACTAATTTTCGAATACCCAACTAATGCGACCCCTAATTTTATTTCAGATATCCCGCTAACCCCCAAAGAGCTGTCACTACTCACAGGCGAGGGCGGGGTGGAAAGCGGTGTACGGGCGTCTCATTCTACAGAATCGGTGTTAGACGCGCCTGAGACACCGCCGCCTAAACCGGCTAGGCCTAATAGGTAAGTTATAATATTTCTTGCTAGTATCTATTATGGATGTATATCTATTAGTTTACCTACTAGTATCTATTGTAGATGTACCCCCAAAGAGCTGTCACTACTGACAGGCGATGGCGGGGCGGAGAGGGGAATGCGTCTTAATTAGTCACTACTGTGTAATTAGTTATGATGTGTAGTGTAAGTTTAAAATAGTTCTAACGCGGTTTATCCGATGTGGGTGTTGCAAGCGGGACTATTGGGGCTTTTTAAGTGATTTTTGGGCGATATGGCTGCTCCAACCGCATCGCCCAAAAATCCCTTAAAAAGCCCCAATACCGTTAGTCGCCTCTTACGTACACCCACCGGAAGAAATGGGGTAGTACTATTCTAAGCCGACACTACGCAGCATTAAAAATATATATTTTTAAAATACGCCATTCCGGTGGCAAGATTTTAAAAGGAACATAACATAACATAAACATAAACGTTCACGCCGTATATCCCCGAAGGGGTTGGCAGAGTTACTAATACCTCTGAAAATCACGTGACTATCACCTGGTATTCAGAGTACCCACGTTTTGCATGGACAGTGTACTCACGTGATAGGGGCAGGCCTATCGTCGTTTTGTACGAATACACTGTCACATGGCTAAGTACATGAAAAATGATGCCATTGGTTTGTTTTGCGATCTTACGAAGGCATTTGATTGTGCAGATCATGAAATTATTTTTATTAAATTAGAACATTATGGCATACAAGGTGACGCACTTAAATTAATAAAGTCTTAAATCAAATCAAATCAAATGTACACTTCAATAATTTTAAAGTAGCATCGGCCTATTGCAGAAAAACTGAAAAAAGGGGGGGTTCATGCATACTTATAAAAAAAGACTTAGATTTTATACCGATAGATTGGATTAATAAGCAATCTGTAGAAAAGGATTTTGAGTGTTGTGCGATAGAAATTTCTAACTATAGTATTTTTGTAATTTGCATCTATCGTACTCCTAATTCAAAATTAGATATATTTTTTAACAAGTTCGAACTAATTATGAACAAGCTCTCGAAAAATAAATCTTTTAAGCATATAATAATATGCGGAGATTGGAATATTGACATTCTCACTAATAACAAACAAGCCAGAGAACTTGAATCCCTATTAAACAATTTTAACTTAGTAAACCATATAAACAACCAACACGAAAAAACTCTTGCATTGATTTAATAGCCAGTAATTTAAAAGTGGTGCAAGGAAACACACATGTATTAACTTTATCAGATCATGATACTGGACAGACATTACTTTCGATATAGAAATAAAAGCATCATTTGTCCACAAGCCAAATTGGATGTTCAAGAAAATAAGGGACTTTTCAGAAAACAATATGCTTAAATTTGTGGAATGTATTTCATCATTAAAGTTTAGTGAAGTACTTGAATCAAATCGCACCAACGAAAGTCTGAATGCATTTCATGATATCTTTGTTTTGTTTTTTGAGCTTTGTTTCCCACTGAAAACCGTGAAAATGGTGCAAAAACCAATAAAAAATAAATGGCTTTCAAAAGGAATAAAAAGGAGCTGTACACGAAAACGCCAACTCTACTTAAAATATATTCTGGATCCGTCTAACAAAAAAAACAACTACCGTATTTATAAAAACTACTCGAAAACGTTAAAAAACGTGATCGGTATTTCGCAACGACTAAGTAGTTTGAAATATCTTAATACAACTAAAAATATAAATAAAGCGTCATGGAGGCTAATAAAACTAAATTTTGACCACGAAAATAAAAAATCTATCATATCGGAAGTTACAAAAGACAACATTAAAATTAGGGACCCAATACAAATTGCAAATATATTTAATGACTTTTTTATAAATTTGACGAATCTTAATGATGATAACATTGACAAAAACCATGTGGACATTTCAAGAAATATTAATTCGATTTATTTGACACCAACTGAGCCCCACGACATTTACAAGGTAATTAAGAAACTTAAAAATACTGCAGCTACAGGATATGACCACCTACCGACTTCTCTTTTCAAGAAATGTGCCATACATATTTCTTTGCCGCTAAGTCACATCATAAATGTTTCGTTTGTAGAAGGAGTTTTCCCAGAACGTCTAAAACGATCCATAGTTAAACCACTTTTGAAATCCGGAGATTGCACCGTCTTAAAAAACTATCGACCTATTGCACTAATACCCGTCATATCTAAAGTTTTTGAAAAAGTGATGTTTGATAAAATAAACAACTTTTTAATTAAACAGGAAATCTTAATCCCTAACCAATTTGGTTTTAGAAAAGGTAGCTCAACTAATCTTTAAATGAAAAGAATCCAGCAGTTGATGTATCAATTGATATGTCAAAGGCATTTGATTTTGTCTACCACCCAATTTTACTTGAAATTGTCGAAAAATGCGGCCTTCGCGGGAAAACTTATGAGTGGATAAAAAATTACTTAGCAAATCGTCAACAGTGCGTAGAAATTGTAGGTACTAATAAAAACCACATACAAGTGTACAGCTCAGACTACAAATTGGTGAAATTCGGCGTTCTTCAAGGAAGTATATTAGGTCCCCTGCTCTTCCTGCTCTACATAAATGACTTACCAGCTGTAACACGCCACAAATGCATTCTATATGCGGACGACACTTCTATTCTTATTGAGTGTACAAATATTAATGCCTTTGAAACTGAAATAAACGAAACTTTAAAAAGTGTTGTTCAATGGCTTCAAAACCATAACCTAAATATTAATCCAAAGAAAACTGAATATTTACAATTTCGAACACATCGCAGAGTACCAATAGAGTTAAACATTCAAATCGATAGGGATAAAATCAACGAAGTGCCATACACAACATTTTTAGGATTTACTTTGGACCCTTTTCTTGACTGGAAAGCACACGTGGAAAAGCTATGCAATAAACTTGACAGATACCTTTACGTCTTATATCGAATTAAGTATGTTGTATCCGACAAAGCAGCCTTAATATGTTATTACGGGTATGTAGCATCTATTTTACGTTACGGGATAATACTGTGGGGAAATTCTGTAGACAGCGATAGGGCGTTTAAAATTCAAAAAAAAAGTATAAGAATATTGTGTGGCGCTGATTTTCTCGATAGCTGTGTGCCGTTATTCAAAAAGTTAAGAATATTACCACTCCCTTCCCTGTATATATATGAAATGTTAATATTTGTTCACAAAAATCCGTCCCTTTTTAGACTTAAAACACCAACAAATAGGCCCCAACGTGGACATCATAACTTACAACTAGAGTACCCGTTTACAAAGGGTTTGGCTATATGTCACCGCAATGCATCTTACATGGCTGTGAAATTATACAATGTCATTAGCGATAATTTAAAGGATAAGGCATTTAAAGAATTTAGATTGAAGCTGTTTAATTATTTAATTGAGAAGTGCTATTATTCTATCCAAGATTTTATTGATAATCGTGACATTTAATTGTTTATGATTTTATATTTTGTGACATGTGATTTGATTTTATTCTTTCTTTTTTGTTTAAATTATCTTTTTAAAATTGAATTTTTGACATTATTTGTTGTTTGTTTGTTTTTATTTTGTAGGCATATACTTGGCATGTGACAATATGTAACTTTTTTATTTTTTAATTAGTGTTTTTTGAGTGAAATTTCTAGCCTAATGATTCAAATATTTACACGCCTCATGGCAGAGCAGGCAAAGCACATAATAACTACTTAACATCTTTATAAATACTCTTGTTCTTGTAAATAAACGATTTTTATTTTATTTATTTTTTACCTTTCGGAGCGGTTACAGAAAGTGAAAATCAATAATACAATATCACCTGGAACTCATTTAAGAATGGATGTTCCGCAGGGTTCTATTTTTGGCCCATTTTTATTTTTGGTTTATATTAATGATTTGCCGTTCATGGTCGAGAAAATGTCCGAGAGAGTGTTATTTGCTGATGATACTTCTTTAGTATTTGACGTTAAAAGAGATAATCAGAATATTGACGAAGTGAATAACATGGTTTCACAGATTCAAATATGGTTTGCTTCCAATAATCTTGTACTGAATGGTAAAAAAACCAAATGCATTAAATTTGTATTACCTAATGTTATTAATAATTTTAAATAATGAAAAGTTAGTATTTTCGGATGACACAGTTTTCTTAGGGATAACTCTGGACTCCAAGCTCCAATGGGACCCCACATTAGCTTACTAGCTGGCAGGCTAAGTAGTGCTGCATATGCCGTTAGGAAAATTAGTCATTTTACTTTGGGGCAGAGCAGCTGATGTTGGTTCCATATTTATTCTCCTAAAGAGAGCCAAAATATAGATTGTCAAAAGTAAATATATCTTTCATGGGGTTATGCGTAAAAATATATAATAAAATACCTGAGGACATTTTAAATTTATCTGAAACAAAATTCAAAGCAGTAGTTAAAAGAAATCTTAGTTCGAAAGCCCATTACAATGTTAATGATCACATTAATGATGAAATGGCTTGGTGTCATTAGGGCTCTGTGCAGGATGTTTCCGGGCTAACACCAAAATTGTAATGAACGTAAAAAAAGATGTGAGTTGACGAGTTTCTTACGGGTTCTTCTCTCAACAAAACACCTTCCGAATCCGAAGTAAACTTAATGTTAAGTTGAAATTTGACGTTCAAAAAACAAAGATTTATCTTTTTACTTTGAAATAAATGATTCTTTCTTTCTAATTTAAATCTCAGCCATGTGGGTTTCCTCACGATGTTTTCCCTCACCGTTAACAACTATAATAAATTAACCACACATATGTCTTTAGAAAAGACAAATTGGTGTAGGCCCTACCCGGGATTTGATCACTAGTCGCTTGCACGTTAACCAGTGTTCTACCCATTGAGCTATCACGTCGTCATATTTTAATAGGAAATATAATCAATACAATATCATCTATGATGATATTGTAAGAAAGATAGAAAAAGGAATGTTGAGATGGTTTGGGCACATAGAGAGGATGGATGATAGAAAATTGGTAAAAGGGATCTATAGAGCTAGTGTGGATGGTAATGTTAGTAGAGGACGACCACGGAGAACACACTTGGACCAAATTGAGAGTGTGCTCAAAAAGGCTGGCGTCCGAAGTATGAAGAATAAAAGAGCATGTATAAAAAGATTGATGGATGTAAACGAAGCTAGAGAGGTTTGTCAGGATCGTGCGAAGTGGCGATCAATAGTCTCTGCCTACCCCAATGGGAACTAATGGCGTGAGTATATGTATGTATGTATGTATGTATAATCAATACATAAAATATTGTGCAATTTTTGAGTAAAAGTTATACACGTAGCCGCTATTTCACAAATCATCAGTAAAATGTTTGAATGTGAGCTAAACCACTCTTATAAATATTAAGAAATAACTTATCTTGTAAAACATTTTTCCTGGAGACAACAGGATATTAATATTTTTTTTATTGTTTCAGAAAAATCGAGTTAGCTCCCCCCCTGCCACCAAAACGACGATCGGCCAATGATAACTCATTGCTTATATCTTCTATTGAAAGGTAAAATTGTTTAAGAAGTATTATTTCAACTTTATGTGCTTTGTTATTCAAGATATCATCAATCGTTAAAATTGGTATTGTATCCAATTGTATAAAAAACACATGTTATTATAATATAATTTTTTGTTGTTTTAACTACATACTTTGTTACATAAAATATCTTTCCTAATGTAGGCTACATTGAGGAAAATCCCAGCATATATTTTTTAATTCCATAAGATTTCCATTTCGATTCCTTATCGAATAATACAAATATTTATCAAAAATACCAAACAAATCGTCTTACTTTGGATGAAAGTACAAACTAACAGATTTCCCATAATTTGTTGCAGACTGTCCCTACAGTCCCACAGTAGCGGGTCTCTCGATTCCATGTTGAACGTGTCCAACGACGACGAGTCACGTGACACGAACGACATGAACCACGACCACGTGTTCGTCTCGCAAAATAATGATCTAGTCGGTATGTACATAATTATTTTTAACTTTGATGAAATTGTAAACATTTTTATGAAATGTAAGAATGAAGAATAGTAAAAGAAAAGATGAGAATAGTAAATGTTGTACAGATTAATGTAATAAAGATGAAAGAATAGTAAATGTCTTTTCAATCTGCAAAGTGTCGGCATTTAGGTGATTTGACGGTAAGGTTGACTAGGATGGATATACATCACTAACCCTTCTTGTTGTTTTCCCTACTCAACTTCTTAGAGTGGCTGAGTTTTGGATTTTATAGCCGTGGACAGTTATGTTTGAAAGAATGTTTTTAAATATAAAACTGCACAGTACCTACACTTTTTCTATCCAATTAAATTATACTAACAACAAGAGTTACCATTTGATACTTGTGAGTAAAAAGTAGACATGGGATTAACAAACTTAGCTGCATATTAACGGAAGTTAACGTGTCCGTTGTTAACATTTTTAAAAGTTAACTTTAGCGTTAATCCGTCAATCAAAATTATAACTTGGTTAATTTATCGAGTTAATGCCAAGCTATGAAAATTGAGGCTTCTTCATATGAGTTAAAAATTGCAAATTGAAAACTTATGCTTGCTTATTTATTTTGATAGTAATATCGGTTTGTTTGTTCAGGAGTATGCAACTGCAATAATGTTAACGACGGCAGAACGTCGCTGGACTCCAGTTTACAAGATACCAATCACAATACGACGCACATCATTTCACATTCGAACCATAATCGGTGAGTGCTTTTAATACTAGAGTTAGTTTTGTTAAAAGCAATATTTTACTTAAATTAATCTAATATGAGATTTATTGAAAAATATGTGAATATTGCAAGTTGATCTATTCCCAATATGTGTTGAAATAATATGTAAGAGTGACGTGAGAATTTTACGGCGATAGGCGATATTTCTCATATTTATCTTGTCACATGGTCCAGCCTACTCATTTATATCTCTCAAATATATCAAAGATAGAAAGCAGTGAACTGATAAAACTAAGATCTATCCCCTGTTCTATTTCAGTTGAGCCTTGAAATATTCCTTTAAATTAAGTTTGATTCCTCTTAGATCACTGAATATCACAAATCTGATATATAAAACTATTTACTAACTTGCTTTTGTACTTTTGCTGTGTAGTGTCGGCTTAGAATAGCACTACCCCATTTCTTCCGGTAGGTGTACGTAAGAGGCGACTAACGGTATTTGGGTTTTTAAGGGATTTTTGGGCGATGCGGTTGGAGACCCATCACCAACAACCTTTACTTTTACCATTTTTTCCCCACTCACATTTCCAAAAGTGGCTGAGGAATTTCTAATTCCTTAGCTCTGGCTACCCCTTCTAGGGATTTACAGCCGTGAGTATTATGTATGTATGTATGTTACTAACTTGTCTGTTTGTTTCTTTATTAGTTTCTCGAATGAGTCTGGCTTCGTGTCGGTGGGCCATCAAGAGCTGTCAGCTGAACATAGTTTTAATTCCGCCATCTCGACAAACAACTATTCCAGTCATACAGACATGTATGTATACACTTTATTTGTTTAGTATTGTTTTGTGGCTTGTAAACTTCTTCTACTATATAGTTTTGCTTGAAGTAAAAGTTGAGTTTATGTAGATAGAAGTTATTTAGTTTGGAATCTATTGGCTATATTTTTTTAATGTCACCGTTAAAATATATTTATGTAAACAGTTGATTGATATTTTTATACTAAGCACCAAAAGCATTTTTACAATCATATCTGTAAAATTGGTTGCTAAAAAATGTTTTTAACAATCAATGTTTAGTATATTGTGGATTTATATATATTTAAACTATATTTTTTTAAACGAGAGGCGTACACGAGTTAACTTTTTCTAAAAAATTATATTATTCTGTAAAAGATATAAATGCGTGACTATATAAAAATGCTCTCTTTTTCTTATGATTTTAAATCTTATTTTTTTGTTTTGTTTTTTGCAGTGGTTTTGAGAGTACAGATAGTGTAACTGAAATGAGATTTACGAGACAGTGTATTAAAAGCCAAATGAATATGAATAATAGTTTTTATAATAGTCTCTCCTCGCAATTTCAACATTCAAAACATTTAATGTGAGTGTATCTTTTTTAATATTCTTAGAGCTTTGTATCATTTATATGCTTCGTTTAACAGTGCTTTTGCGACGGCTTTCTTTCCGTAACATTTATTCATATTATTTCCCTGTCCCATGCGCTTGCTTTGGTACTTATGCTCCTAATCCATTATTATAGTGTTCATAACAATACTCTACTACTGCTATTATGAATGTCTACTTCCTTAATATATCATAAGAAAAGTATAACAATAAAATAAAACAAACGGATATATAAAGATAAAAATTTGGAAAGTTCTTGTGGCATATGCGTTATTACAAACCTTTGAAGCATCTCATATGAAATGCAAAATTAAAAATATATGTCGCTATCAAATTCATGCGCCTAAATTACTGGTTAAAAAAGATCATAATAATTCAATTTCATACAACCCAGAAAGTATAGTTTAACATTTTCTTTGTATGAACAATACGACTCGTAGGTTGTATTAACCGCGTGAAAGTAATATTCGTAACATCTTTTCCTCATACTTTGACCACATTTGCCGAAATTTTGTTAATAGGCTGCTTGGTAAACTGGAAGCCTTTTCATTCATTTTATAACATATCCATTAAAATACACACAAAAGAGTAGAAGAAGTGCGAGAAAAGTTTAAATTTCATACCGATGCATTAAAACATTTTACCAATATTTTACCAACCATGATATCATTTAAGTTATAAAAAAATACTATAACTATAAAGGCTCATACGTCGCTGTTCATATGTAAATCTGAATCATACTCTAACCATACGTCAGTAAATCCGCTTAAGAGACAGCGATGTATTTTCTACTACATTTGTAACATACAATGCTTGGGACAATACGTATACCTTTAGTCCACTCATGTATACCTCACATATATGTCTTTTTGTTTAAATATACTTATGTGTATACTATTGGTGTAGGTTATCGACTGTTACTAACGAGGAGAGTGAAACCCCGCCAGAGCTTCCAGTGAAAACGAGGCGGTTGCCGCGCTCTGATATCCAAAGACAGTTTCCTAATGTTGAAATGAGGTATGTTTTTAGATTAATAACTATTTGTTGTCATTTATTACAGCTTATAACATGCAAAGACACACTACTACTATGGTTTACTTCCGTTAACAGGAATATTGTGCTACCTTAAGCGCTTTTGAACACCATGTCTTTTACTGTATAGTGCATGAAGCTGTGTAGTGTCGGCATAGAATAGCACTACCCCATTTCTTCCGGTGGGTGTACGTAAGAGGCGACTAACGGTATTGCGGCTTTTAAGGGATTTTTGGGCGATGCGGTTGGAGACCCATCACCAACAACCTTTATTTTACCATCTTTTTCCCACGCAACTTCCAAAAGTGGCTGAAGAATTTCTGACTCCCTAGCTCTGGCTACCCCTTTTAGGGATTTATAGCCTTGAGTATATGTATGTATGTATGTCTTTTAAATGTTCCGACGACGCACGACTCAGCAACGCGCTTATTTCCTACAAAATTTAATATGAGCTGCATCCTGTGAGTGGGATTCGCATCTGTACAAAGCTCAGTAACGATGCGTTTAAAATACGTGGTATACAACGACTACGATTATGGTAAAGTTGGTAGATGTCTAGTGTCTAGTTTTTGGGCCCGGAGATCGTGGGTTTTAATCCCGCTGGAGGCAATAATTTAAATGATAAATATGAATGTTTGTTTCACAGTCCTGGATCTTATTTATAAATTATATTATATTATATGATACAAGTGAAAAGTGTGGTGTGAAAGATGATATTGTAAGAAAGATAGAAAAAGGAATGTTGAGATGGTTTGGGCACATAGAGAGGATGGATGATAGAAAATTGGTAAAAGGGATCTATAGAGCTAGTGTGGATGGTAATGTTAGTAGAGGACGACCACGGAGAACACACTTGGACCAAATTGAGAGTGTGCTCAAAAAGGCTGGCGTCCGAAGTATGAAGAATAAAAGAGCATGTATGAAAAGATTGATGGATGTAAACGAAGCTAGAGAGGTTTGTCAGGATCGTACGAAGTGGCGATCGATAGTCTCTGCCTACCCCAATGGGAATTAATGGCGTGAGTATATGTATGTATGTATGTATATTATATCATTGAGTTAGTATCCCTTACCACGAGTCATTATTGTACTTTTCTAGGAGTTAAGTTCATCTGTGTATATGTATCCAAGTATTTAACAAGTTTAGTAATTTTAAAATGTTTCCTCCAGATCAAGTCCAATCTGCTCGCTCCACGGAGAACCACGACCACACACGCTCGCAGAACAACACCCGCATAGACCACCGCCATTACCGCTGAAGAAGAAACATAGTCAGTATATTTTTTATTGCTATTGTGTTTACTGTAGTTGATTGATTGTTTGTTGAATGCCGAGGCACGAATAACTGTGTAGTGTATAAATAATGTGTGTGTGAGAAACGTATGAATGTAGATGAAGCGCAAGATGTTTGAAAGAATAGTGGTAGAATAAAAGGTTGCAGATAGACAGTAACAGTTACTATCTATCTGCAATGAAAATATTACTAAGTATCAAATCAAATTGAATGAACGGCACCGGTTTAAAATATGCCAGCTGTGTATCTTAATATCATTCAAGTGAATAAGAAATAATGACTTTACGTTTTAAATCTCATAACTTCTGTTGCATAAAATGAGTCTTATCTATGAATGAGCCCTGTAATAGATGTCAATGAAATTTCCATAAAAAAATGTTAGTATCGAATTTCTATGGCCACCATACATATATGATGCGTTATTCATACCCCCAAAAACTAAATGTAATTAAAAAGCTGTAAAAATATATTGTGTTTTTGGACGTCTGTTTTGTTGTAGATAATAAACATTTTATGATTTGCAACTCCTGAGATGTATTTATGATATTTTTACTATAATTACAAAAGTAACCAAATTAAATCACTCATATACCTAGGAGAAAAAATTGTCTATACTATTAAGGGTTGTCTGACTGTAAGCGTTAACGTAAGCTATGTATTCAAGAATACATTTAATTGTATATTCAATGAAATATTGAGGCATTATGTTAATTATTTTTCCTGTCACAGTTTTTTTTAAAACATTAATAAGGGCAAGTCAAAGTGGAAGACATGGTTATCACTAGAAATAAAAAGATTAATAGTAATTTTTGCCTATTCATTTTCTATGGATACATTATTATAGATTTATTATAACATTTTATCATATATACGTTATGGCAGAGTTTTGAATATTTGTTTTTGTGATATTATAACCGTAGTGTTTGTCCGATTGGTTTCATTTGGCCGCAGTGTTCCAAAGCGTCGCATACAGTGGTGAGTGCTACAACTTGTAGAACAAAAACCAACTATTCATCATCTTTCGCCACTCATTATTCTCCGCTCACCGACCGAAAGGAGACCATACCATTTCCTTCATTACTATGCATTGAAATAGCGTTTCATTATCAACTTAGAAGCTCATTGCGCAACTACACTTACATTGAATAAACCACGGTTCACGGATGAAGAAATATATTTTAATTAGCGAATATCATTGTACATTTATCGTAACGCTGGTTTATGAAATGTAAACATGTCAGTAAAAGGCTACACCTTCGCTTCAATCATAAGAGCGATTAATTATCATCGTATTAGAATGTGCGTGTCGGCTGTTCATATTTCGTTAGTACACGATTCGCCTTCGATCTGGTTAATTAAAACTGAAGGAATCTTGCTGCTTGTTGTGCCTTACTGGTTTCTTACACGAGACGACTTGTGTACTCATTTGTGTTGTATTCCGTTTTCTTGTAATACTTTCCGCTGCGCTCTGTTTCTACTTGCGTTGACTTTGTTTTGTATCATCTTTTTTTAGTCTATGTTAGTGCGACTTAGTTGATTTTTGAAGTTATTATTCGTGATTGTAAATTTGGTGTTTTATTTTAATAGTAATGGCATACATGGAGATGTTTGGGAAACAACTGGAGCAGAATAACTCCGCGGCCGCTCCCGACATGTTTAGACATTCGATACACACGTACAACTTAGCGAGGTAAGTTTTATGAGTTTGTGTTCTAATATATCAATGTGTTCTTCTCAAGGACGCGTTTATTTGTAATTATACTTGTAATTAGCCTGTGCTAAATGTTAACAATTATACGATTGAATTTGGTTGCAAAGATTCAACAATATCTATTCATATTATTACAATTAATTTTGTAATAAGCACATTAAGATAACAAATTATGAATTATGAAACTTTAATACTGAAATAATACCTTCCTACCTAATAAACTTTATCTTTGACTGTATTAAGCTTGACTGTAAGCGCAGATTTTCACAGTTTTTAAAAATATACAATCATAAACTTTAAAATTCACTATTCTATTTGTATGTTATACGACAGACGTTAGCTTTTCTTATCAAAATGCAAGCGAAGTAGATTTTTGATTGATTAGTATACAATACATACAGCGGCGATTATAAATCCTCATTATGGATTAACAGAGCCTCGGAATGAACCATTCCTCAGCCACTTTAAGAAGTTCATTGGGGAAAAGATAATAAAATAATGGTATTTTAGGTGATGGGTCTCCAGCCGCATCGCCCAACAGCCACTTAAAAAGCTTAGTATTGATAATTATGTATTATGTTATTACCATACCATATTAATAAGTATGTGTTGTGTTATTCAGCGCCCACCAGCACTCTAGCGCTGGGCTCAGCGTGCACAGACAACAGGTGCAGAGGTCGCTACAGCAATCTTATACTGTGCAGCATTTCGGATCTACGCCCCTTAGGTAATTATACATACATAAAGAAAGAACTATATTTATTCACAAACTAAGAGTCAATAAATTAATAAAAGGCAGAGGCTATCGATTTTCATTCATTAATATTTTTGTATATGCCTTTTTGATATTTACACTTTGTACGCCTGCCTATTTTAATGAACATTATAGAAAATTAGCTGAGTTTTTAGGTGATGTGATAAACCATTGTATGGACTGAGTTTTATTTAAGAAAATGAGTAGAATTCGAAACTAGTCCCTTATTCCAAAATTGTCCATTCTGTACACAAAAACTTCACAACTATTATATATATTGCATTGTTAAACACTATTATTTTACATGCTTGTTGGGCAACATTTTACTTCTTTTGCTACATTCTTATAATCAAATTAAGATGAAATATAATCAACAATAGTTAATCCTCCACCAGTTTGTATAGTGTTTTTTTTAAATAGATATAGAAATCTTCCCCTTATAATATAACAATTAATTAGTACGAATCCGTCGATCCATTAAAAAAAATTTGGTCTAAAATGATGAATAAATCATATTCTTTTATATAAATGAATATAATTCCAGTGGGTCCGAAGACAGTGTGAGCATGACGAACTCGAGCGGGACCAGTCCAGTGCCGCCCGACCCGCCAGCTTTGCCGCCAAAGATGAACAAAACAAAGCAGGTAACACTACAACGCTAACATAACATAACATAAACGTTCACGCCGAATATCCCCAAGGGGGTTGGCAGAGGTACTAATTTAAATATTTTTGTTCATTAAAACCTCATGTGGGGATTATTACTAATAAATAAAAAATAAATAAAGAAAAGAAAGATTTACGATTCCCGCCTGTGTCGAAACTTTTCTTTCCTTTATTTATTAGTAATAATCCCCACATGAGGTTTTCATGAACAAAAATATTTAAATTATGTGATAGTAAGGCGTTTTCACCTTTTGCATTCTATCTGAAAAGGTAGACAAGTGGCCTTCCGAATTAGTAAAAATTCGGAGGTAGGAAACGCAAACACTACATAAACGTGTAAAAGAAATAAAGGATAGAAGAATTTCGCGCTGGCAGCCATTGACACCGTGGCTCAATTGGCAGAGCGTCGGGGCGTATACCCGAGGTCGCGGGTTCGATTCCCGCCTGTGTCGAAATTTTTCTTTCCTTTATTTATTCTTTATTTATTAGAGGTACTAATACTTCTGAACATCACGTGACTGTCACCTGGTGTTCAGAGTACCTACGTTTTGCATGGACAGTGTACTCACGTGATAGGGGGCAGGCCTATCGCCATTTTGAGCGAATACACTGTCACATGACTAAGTACAACTCAGCCATGTGGGTTTCCTCACGATGTTTTCCCTCACTGTTAAACACCAAGATACATTAACCACACTTATGCATTTAGAAAAGACAAATTGGTGTGGGCCCGACCCGGGATTTGAACACTAGTCGCTTGCACGTTAACCGGTGTTCTACCCATTGAGCTATCATGTCGTCTTACAACTTTTACCATTATTATATACAGTTACTAGCTGAAACGGTAAACATTGTCATGCCATATTAATTATTTCTAGGAAATTTCTAGTCTATAAAATAAAATGTGACAGTGTGAGCAGGGGTGTACAACCCTTGTCACTTAGGAGTATAAAAAAATGTTTTAAACCTATTATCAGACCTACCGAATGTGTATGCAAAATTTTATTTAAATTGGTTCAGCCGTTTTGGAGGAGTTTAAATAAACACTGTGAAGAGTGGATTTTATATACCTATTACATAGGTATTAGATTAAGCTAAGGACTTAAGAAGTTATACAGCTCCGGTATAATAGGGTTTTCAATAGTTGACATTTTAAACTGAATTTAAATAAGAGGAATGTCGCATTTATTGTGTGTTTATGTTTAATTTACTCTCAGATACGTGTGTCAGATACGCATTTCACGTGGAAAGTATCTTGTATCGCAATAAAGAGTTTATTATTACAATAATTAATATGAAATAGTATTCATGTGTAAAGGGGATAAAAATGAACAAACCATTCAGTATTTGTCTCGATAAACCATAATATTAAATAATTTGAAATACTGTTTAAAAGCGTCGCGTGCCTAACTTAATACATTAAATTGAAACCAGAAAAATATCAGTCCTTAAAGACTAAATAAACATACATATACTCACGCCATTAGTTCCCATTGGGGTAGACAGAGACTATCGATCGCCACTTCGCACGATACTGACAAACCTCTCTAGCTTGGTTTACACCCATCGATCTTTTCATACATGCTCGTACAATGACTT
Organism: Bedellia somnulentella; assembly: GCA_963576735.1. NCBI lineage: Eukaryota > Metazoa > Arthropoda > Insecta > Lepidoptera > Bedelliidae > Bedellia > Bedellia somnulentella. Next base: position 7,721,160 of record OY755172.1, on the reverse strand, counting down.
ATTTGTAGATTATTTAATTATAATGCAAATCTAGCATGTAGGTTTGCTAATGATATATTTGCTCTTTTCAGCTACCCTTAAATTCGAGCAACGAATTGTTACCGCCACCCTCGCCGAGACCGCCCACATTCAATATATCGGCCGACGAGTCTAATCTGAATAATTCGGTAAGACGTCATTTACTTATAACGTACATACAAATAAATATACTCACGGCCATAAATCCCAAAACGGGATAGCGAGAGCTGCAGAGATAGAAACGCCTCAGCCACTTATGAAGTTGATAGGGGAAAAGATGGTAGAATATACAAAAATATACATTTCTTAAAAGGGTTGAAATTATAACAACCCCTGATATACGAATTTTCAGTCTGCCCTCGTATCACGGCCCTCTGATTACAAACAATGGTAATATTGCAAGTAGCAACAACTTCGACGGCCGCAAAACATACAGTCCATTCACAGTTATTTTACCTCTAACCTTAAGACATTTTTTCTGGCACTCTACCCTTACCGGCCGGCATGCTGATATCGAAAGCAGTAAAAAAGCAAAGTACACAACCGCGCACTAGACACATTCCACAGCAAGAAATGCTAACATAACATAAATGAAAATTAATACATACATACATACACATACTCACGGCTATAAATCCCTAGAAAGGGTGGCCAGAGCTAAGGAATTAGAAATTCCTCAGCAACTTTTGGAAGTTGCATGGAGAAAAGATGGTGAAATAAAGGTTGTTGGTGATGGGTCTCCAACCGCATCGCCCAAAAATCCCTTAAAAGCCCCAATACCGTTAGTCGCCTCTTACGGACACTCACCGGAAGAAATGGGGTAGTGCTATTCTAAGCCGACACTACACAGCAAAATTAATGTCAGAGGTAAAATAAATGCGAACGGACTGTACTTAGTCAGCGGCCCAATCAATGCCGTCAAAAACCGTCAAAAACCTATTCAATCAATACATTTGAATACTTTAGCACTAATAACGGAACCTTACTCCCGCAGCATTCCGAAGACTCGTACGTAAGTTTGTCCGGTCCCGGACGGTTCCCCGTAGAAGATGAAATGGAGGTGATCCCGCGGCCGACACCATCGCCGGTTCCTTCACAGGTATTTTCTTTCATGATGTACCCTCAAATAGTTTTGATAGCTTATTTTATTTCACTGGAGGAGTGTGGTATTTTTCTGAACATAGGTATTATTGCATTAATAGCTGTGTATTATTTTCTGGAATTATAATCTAGGCTTTTTCTAAATGATACGTAAGAAACGCAGCTTCTTTTAACCTTACTACCTTCACTCATTTAATTGTCCAAAGAATTAATGATACACATTTTTTCCCAGATGATTGCCTTGCATGTTTATTATTTATTATTGTTTCTTCTTATTGTTTTTATTGCCATATTTTGAGATCAATCAAAGTACCACATATTTTTTCATTTTCTGAGACCATCAAAACCACAGCAACGAAGTTTGCTCAACAGTGTAAACACTTTAAAAGACCCTACAAAATCGTTTAATCCATTTAATCCTTAACAGAAAAGTGAAAGTAGCATAGAACCCACACCAGCCAACGACTCTACCACCACGGATCCTCCAGACACAGATGACATGGTGCTGCAAACGGATATCAGCAAATATCTCATATTGAAGAAGAGTGATGAGGGACAGGAGGTCCGGGGAGGGCATCCTGAGGCCCTTATTGTACTCGCTACTAAAGCTACCAAAGGTGATTGTTTTACTAACTTATTTTTATTTCTTGGGTTGATTATTGGTCTGACATAAAGTAGACTGTGAGTAGAAATTATGTAATGGAAGATGAGAAAATAGGTTATTGTTTTTAATGTCAGTCTCTAATATATACCATAGTTTAAAAATTAACATAGTATTAAAATAAAAGTAAAATATATCCCTGTAACTTAAAATCAATTATTTAAAATTTCAATATTTATCTTATCCTATTTTGCATTTACAGAAACGGATGAGTGTAAGTGAAAGTCAAAATAACTAGCTTTTGGATAAGATGGCTGTTTTCACTTTATTTTAATGCTGACTGCACCTATGCTTCTTTCACTCAGTGTTAGCATAGCAGCATTTAATTATTTTGTATATATTATTATCAGTTTACTTTTTGATTTTCGAAGCTATCATATAATTTAAGCTTACGTTTTTTCTCTTTATCTTGGCGATATTTGGGTAAATTAAGTTGTATAAAAAAACAAGATAACTAAATAAATATTTTTCGGTAGCATTATTACCGATATTTTTTTGTTAATAAAAGCGAAAAATTAAACATAAGGTTATAATCAAAGGTAAGCTGTACATTTATTTCAACTTTATTTACGTCGCGAGCTTCATAGTGTTTAGTAACTTGTTTCTGCACGATACAGTAGTATTAACAACACAAATAATATACCAAACATTGGCTCATATTTCACGTACCAAGAAGCGTTCCTAGACACAAACTAAACCTGGGTGTCTTCCAGCGCGCTGTTCGACAAATTGGTGCGGTGATAAAGCAATGTAAAAATAAACATGGCATAAAATAAATAATTCAATGTTACATTCAATCAATAGAACCGAACAGTCAACAACCGGTTGTAAATATACGCACATAATATCCAAGCTTCATAGTAACTAGCAAAGCAGTCGTTCAAACACCACAAAGCCTACAAACCTACAATACAAGCTGTGTTTGACAATTTAGTGCGGCACGCCAGACGCTCGGTCGCGGCCGCATGAGCTTCAACTTTTGTTAGCTTCATAGCAACTAGTATCTAGTATCAACACCACGAAACCTACAAACCTACATTAATATTGCAATTGGTTCATTATCACTCAGATTTCGCGTACCAAGAAGCGTTCCTAGCCACGTACCGCACGTGGGTGTCTTCCGGCGCGCTGTTTGACAAGCTAGTGCGGCGCGCTAGACACTTCCGGTCGCGACCGCACGAGTTGAGATCTACGCTGAGTTTGCTCACCAGAGTGGTTGCGGATTTGACGTGAGTATTTCGTTATGTTGGTTTATTGGTCGGTTATGTGGCGTTAATATTTAATATGAACATATTAAACTGTAAAATTTTGTGGTAAAAGATATACTTATGGGGTTACAATTACTGAATAATTGTATTCGTTGTGTATCTCCAAGTAATGAGAAATAATGAAGAAGTTTGAATCTGCTGTAAATTAACAGTCATTACATTAACCGATCTGAAAATAACAAATCTTTACCGGATGACTACTGTACCGTAGACTGTACCTTAATAATTGAATTTTATTTATCAATATCTTATATTATTTCAATGCAACAGATAATTTTAAGGCAACTGAAAGGAAATTCTATAATTAGTTTAATGATAAATAAATAAATATAATAATGACAATAGGTCAATGTATATTCTGAAGTTCAAATATATGTTTTTAGGATGACTGAACTGGAGAGTACACTCATGCAGGAGATAATGAATTTTATATACTGGCTCGTCGAATGTGAAGAGCTACCTATTGCCAAAGCTTTAAGACAAATTCTTGTCGACAAACAGAAACAATTATATCTACAACAGGTATTTATTGTAGGTTTTCAAGTTTTATAATTTTTAGAAAATACTACACCTATTGTTCGTTTACATTTTTTTATGCTTTCTTATGACTTTATTTTATTCTATAATTCGTTTCCGGTTAAAGACATATTTTTGGTACAAATAACAATGTTCTATGAAAGTTTTAATAACTTTTGTGGTCTATTTCCTCAGTATTATAAATTATCTCAATTTCTAAATTCAAATGTATTTTCTTTTAAAAGGCTAATATCTTCGAACTTTAAATATTAAATAACTAGCTGACCCCACAGACTTCGTACTGTCAAAAGTGTAGACTTTCACGTCGTCAAACTGAAATATTTAACTGACCTGTTGAAGGTCTCTGTCATGCGATGAGAAAAAAGGTGTTTTTCATAGTGTCCTCACAATTTTTTCACTTTATAAATTTTAAGTTTATAAGTATAGTAGTTTCGGCTGAGCATTGATTCTTAGTCTGTGTAACCATTTTTTAAGAAAATTTATTGATCTCTTCATTTTTCTGGGATAAAAAGGACAATTTTGTTCTCAATTAAATACTCTCAATCAACAACATATTTATTTGGATAAAGATTAATATTATGTTGATAAAACATTATGGCAATTATGCATAAAATTCGACCAAATTTATTTACCATAAAAATGGTTATAGTAGGTGAAACTTAAAAGTTAGACATATACTGTGGCGGGCATTTTTTAGATCAATTAAAGAGAAATAAATCTTTAATAAATTTTTTTGGGTAACTTAAACCGTTTACGCAGCGCACACAACGGAAGCCTTAGTATGAATAATTATCCCCGTTTTTGCAACATTATTCGCTGATAGTTTGCTCCTGTTGGTCGCAGCGTGATGATATATAGCCTAAAACCTTCCTCAATATATGGACTATCCAACACAAAAAGAATTTTTCAATTTGATTGGGTAGTTCCTGAGATCCTAGCGTTCAAACAAACAAACTCTTCAGCTTTATAATATTAGTATAGATATTCAAATGAATATTATAATATATAAAACCTTACCTGTAAATATTGTTAATACTTTTTATTATTATTTATTTCCTTTTATGTTAGTCGCCTGCCGTTATTTATCATTGTTTAGTTCCTTTTTATTATTTCTCTGCGATTTGTCGATAATATTTTTATTTCTCTGGTTTATGTTATTGTTTTTATTTTGTTGTTGTTATGGCAACGACGGAGCTGAGAGTTGTCAAATTTTATTTTATCTTAAACTTTTCTTTAGTGATCAATTTTCAATGTGTTTGTGTACGAAGGTTAGATAGTTTTAAAATATGTTAAATGATATAATTTTAATTCATTTTTGGTGTGTAAAATGATAGCGCAGGCATTTATTTTTATTTTTAATGTAAGGCTAGGACATTTTACTTATTCAAATTTATCTGTTTTTATCTTTTTATGTTAACTGAAACTCTTTTTAAAAAAATCCTTCTTTTAGGTTTTATTGTCTATTGGGATTTTTTATTGATTGTCAAGATGTTTTTTTGATGGAGGATAACGAATGGAGGATTCTACAGAAAACTTCTCAAAAATATAACTAACTATCATTCTTGAGGTTATTCCTTAAGAAGAAATCTGGAATAGTATCTTGGATTAAGCTGGTCTTTCTGCGAGGTGTTGCAACAATCCTACCGGCAACATCTACATATAGTCTCTTCCAGGGCGAAAGCAGAGGAAGACACAGAGATATACCCTGTTTTACAAACCAATCATTTTATCTGGCCTTATTTGATGCTGAATTTTGGACATCGCCGTGTTTCGCTGGACTGGTTCTCTTCTACCTCGCATGTACATGATCACCGCTGGCAGACCAACAGTTAATATTACTATTGTTTATTTTATATATTCTTTTTGTCTTCTATTTTACTGTGTACATCTAAATTTTTAATAGACTGGTGTAACTTCTTTCTTTGTTTTATTAGTCTCTGCTCTCCGCGTTTCGTGTCTTAGATTTTATTTCCATAAGGGGATTAAGATTTAAGACACGTAACGTTACAATATCAATATCACTACATTTAACTTAACCTTCGAACTTCTAGAACGGCCACCGCTACGAATACGAGAACCCATGCGACGGTGCCGTCTCGCTCTCTCGCGCTTCCCTCCTCGAGTTCAAGACCTTAGAAGTGGCTCAGCAAATGACATTGTTAGATGCTGAATTATTCGCTCGTATCTCTACTGCGGAAGTTCTATCCTGGCCACGAGACCAGTCGGAGGATAGCTCGCCTAATCTTACTAGGTTTACTGCGCATTTTAACAATATGAGCTATTGGGCGCGCTCGCGGATTTTGGAACAGGTATGTGGTTTGGTTTTAGTAGCTTTAAGGTCGTTAATATGTTATTACTGGTATTATCATATCCCACTGGAATAATAATACCAATTAAACCCATTTAGCAGTTTCACTAATAAGAGTAAGCAACTCACGTAGACAAACCCATTCACAATTTAAATTCTTCTTTCATTAAGATTCATTCTTGATCCAAAATCTCAACTAAAAAAACTCTCAACCCCGCAGCCAGAGGCACGAGAACGCGAAAAATACGCAGCAAAGTTCCTCAAAGTGATGAAAGAGCTTCGCAAAATGAACAACTTCAATTCGTTCCTGGCGCTAGTATCGGCGTTGGACTCGCCGCCAGTCCGTCGGTTAGGATGGCCGTTGTCTTTGGAGAAACAGTTGGACGAACATTGCGAACTCATTGACTCGTCGTGCTCTTTTAAGACGTATAGGCAGCAATTGGCTAATACGCAGCCGCCTTGTATACCTTATATGTGAGTATCCCTTATCTATTTATGATTGCTAAGAAATTAAACTAATGGACTCGCCGCCAGTCCACCGGTTAGGATGGCCGTTGTCGTTGGAGAAGCAGTTGGACGAACATTGCGAGCTTATTGACTCGTCTTGCTCTTTTAAGACGTAGAGGCAGCGATTGGCTAATACGCAGCCGCTTTGTATTCCTTATATGTGAGTATTGCTTTGTATTTTAGGTTTTAATTTTAATTCAACTTATACCTAGTTGTTCAGTGAGATCACTTTTGCCGTTTCACATGTAATAATTTAGTGTCATAGAAGATACTTTATGAGAAAACATATTAATAATTATCATGCCTAATCAATTGCCTAATAAATGCCTAATAAATAATGGTGATTTAAATATCTACTTAAAAAATTATTTACAGATTAGTGGCATTCATTTGATGACTAGCTTTTATAATTTATGTACTCATGTATATATAAAGTTAAGGTTTTACTACTTCATATTACTTATATATTATATATTGACTATTAAAGTCCTACATTTGGTTTTTATTTTCTTTACTTATTACTTATATATTGATTACAATTTTATTAGAACACAGAGAATACATTTTAACATAGCATCACTTAAAATGAGGGTGAACAGATTAACTCTCCACTATGATGGTGTGTACATTAGCTGTATAAAAAATAATTTATTAATGACTTACTTTAATATTCAAAGCAATATATTATTTGGTCTAATTAATGACCGCGCTATAACATTATGTGCTTTATTTGTAGGAATAGATGTGGTTACGAATGAGTTTATATACATTATACATTAATGGTTCAAAAAATATTAAAATTAGGTCTTTTTAACGCTGGTTCCTTGGGAACCGGCCATGATGAACTGATAGCGGCCATAGAGCGGTTCGATGTCGATATTCTGGCAATAAACGAGACCTGGTTGCGGACTGGCGAGGAGCAGCGCGCGCCCGTCGTGCCCGGCTACCAGCTGCGGCACGTCCCGCGCCCGGCCAGCGTGCGCGGCCGCGGGGGAGGCGTAGGCTTTTATATTAAATCTACGGTTAGCGTAAGAGTTTGCCGGCATCCACATATCAGAGAGGTTGAGCAAATGTGGATATCGATTACGTTCAAATCTATAAAAACACTCATAGGCACTGCATACAGACCCCCATGGCAGAAATTAGATATTTTCCTTGATGGACTATCCGAAACTCTAGTAAGTATGGGTACACATGATAAGACTATTCTTTTAGGTGATTTAAATGTTAATATGATGGGAAATGACTCCGAAAAACAGTTGCTTAAGGAATTTTTAACCACATTCAGTCTAACACAAATCATAAATCAACCCACTCATTTCTCACCCTCCACAGAATCACTCATTGATGTTGTGTGTACTGATTTACCTATAAGAAGTTTTTCTGTGAACCATATTCCTACACTAGGCAGACACGCATTTATATGTGTGGAATGCAGCATAAAGAAGCCAAAACCGGTACCTCGTTTTATCCGGTACCGTCCACTAAGTAACATTCTAGAGGATCTGTTTGAAAGGGATTTAGCTAACATTGATTGGAACCATATTATTTCAAATTCAAATATCAACGATAAGGTAAACTTATTTAGTACATACATGATACGTTTATTTGATTTACATGCACCCTTCAAGACAATTGTAGTTAAAGAGAGAGGTTATCCGTGGATCACGGATACAGTTAAATGTATGATGAACCTTCGTGATCGAGCTCATAATAAATTTAAAGTAACCAAGCTAGCCACACATAATGAATATTATAAATCTTTAAAATTGATTGTAGATAACGCGATAATTGCAGAAAAGGAAAACTATTTTAGGACTCATATCAGCCAACAGAGTAAAAATCCGAAGAAGCTATGGAACAATTTGAAATCAATAGTCTTACGTTCACACTTTAAATTAGACCTGCCCAGTCACTTCAATGATGCTAATATCATTAATAACCACTTCGTAGACGTACCAGGCAGCAATACCGTACCCCTTGCCCAACTAACTTTTTATGAATTCAACAGAGATCCAAACATAACAAATAATTTCCATTTAACCGCAGTTAACTCAGATGAAGTACTAAAAATAATCAAATCAATTGACTCCAATGCACAGGGGGTTGATAATATCTCTATAGCAATGATCACTCTTACACTATCAAAAACCTTAAACCTAATAACAGATATTGTGAACACTTCAATAAAATTCTCTATTTTCCCTAGTGCTTGGAAGGTATCGTTAGTTAAACCCAGACCGAAGACTACAAACCCTCAAACACCTGCTGACCTTCGACCGATTAGCATTTTACCGTGTCTTTCTAAAGTCTTAGAACGAGTAGTGTGCAATCAACTACAAGCATTTATGGAATCAAATAACATCCTCCCATTACTGCAATCGGGCTTCCGTAAACGCCACAGCACAACAACTGCTCTTCTTGATGTAATTGATAATATTAAAAATGTCCAGGATTTAGGAGAGGGTACTATCCTTGTTTTACTAGATTTTTCTCGCGCATTTGAGTGTCTTAACATCCCGCTGCTTCTAGCAAAGATGGCTTATTATGGTTTTAGCTTAGAGGTTATAAAGTGGTTCAACAGTTACCTTGAAAATAGATCACAATTTGTTGAATTAGATAACAATGGTGTTAAGACACAATCAATAGCAACTTTGATTCCTAGAGGCGTCCCGCAGGGCTCCATACTGGGACCTATTCTTTTTATACTATACACTGCAGACATTATTAAATGCGTAAAAAAATGTAAGTATCATTTATATGCGGACGATATGCAATTATACTTGTCAGTTAAACCTGATACGCTTATTTCTGCTGTGGATATTATAAACGATGACTTACGTCGTATAAATGACTGGTCGCATAGAAACGGCTTGATATTGAACCCTGCTAAATCCAAATTTATGATCTTGGGTAGCAAAAAGCAAAAAGAGTCGCTAAAGAATTTAGACTTAAATTTACAGATAAATGGTGCTCAAATACAGCAAGTGGAATCTGCACGTAATTTAGGACTTCTTATGGATTCAGAACTAAAATTTGAGGATCACATCATTAACATCGTTGGGAATTGTTTTTATCGTATTAAAGTTTTGTATAAAATAAGGAATTCCATTAATTCCGCCTTACGAATACAACTTTGCGAAAGTTTGGTATTAAGCAAGCTGAACTATGCAGATACAGTTTACGGCCCATGCATGACGGTGAGATCAAAACGACTCATCCAACGAGTACAGAATGCTTGTGCTAGGTATTGTTTTAATATTCCAGCTAGAACTCATATCACACCATATTTGAATAGTTCAAATATGCTAAATTTTGAAAATAGACGTAAGTTACACCTGGCCTCTCTTATGTTTAATGTCGTTCTCTCTCAAACTCCTAGCTACCTATTTACAAAACTGGTCTGGTCGAAAAGTATGTCCTCGTACGAAACTAGAGCCTCAACTTATCTATTGGTTATCCAGAAACACCATACAACAGCGTTCAGAGGTAGTTTCAGATACGCAGCTAGTAAGTGTTGGAACGACCTGCCACCTCCCATGCGTTCACTGCCATCAATAGGGTCATTCAAACACCGGTTCAAAATACACCTACTTCAACAACAAAAAACATCACAATAAATCTTCCACAAAATTCAATGCATCTCTCTTATAAAAATATCTTATTTCTTGTCTTATAAAATCTATTAAATAAATATATTGGTCCCTTAACTTATTTTATTTTATTATCTCTATTTTAGCATATTATTAATATTGGTACGATTTGTTTATTTATTTACTATTGATTTAAGGCTGGCTGCTCATTAATGATTGCTCACTGAAATCTTATTTCTTTTTGTTCTTTTAAGTGTTGAGTTATTTTCTTCTTAACTCCCAGTAGCACAGTTACAACGAGTGATTTAAGGTTAAGTAAACTAACTGTTTATGTCGGACTTAGTATGTAAGTTACACAGAGGCGGTACCAGAAAACCAGCTCCCCAGCAGTGTCCTGCGGATAATGTTGGGAACCTAGCTGAGGTACTTTGCCTTTTTGTTGCCATCTTTTCTTTTTAAATTGTAATGTTTGTATATGTTGTTATTGTGTTTGGTAACAAATAAATATCTTTTATCTTTTATCTTTTTATCTTATCAATTGATCTTTTCATCCAAAGGTTCTGTGGAAGATATCATAATTTAGTATTGTAACTGTATTCTTGTATATATTTCTTTAAAGACATGCAAAAATAGTTTTCCACCTTATTCTACAAATGCACTTGAACCATCCAAGCCTCCCAACTCTTCTAACACTCAATCTTTTCCCAGTGGTCTAGTCCTGCAAGACCTGACATTCGTCCACGTGGGCAACCCAGACTTGCTTCCCGACGGCAGCATCAACTTCACCAAGCGCTGGCAGCAGTACAACATCATGGAGAACATGAAGAGGTTCCAGATTGAGTAAGTTGGATATAATTATCGTTTTTTTGGCTTTGAGTTATAGCGTTTATCATATCGCTTTGCTAATATTGCATATATGATGAGCAAATACGTTTTCACACGGTTTCTTGGGACATTTTGCGTCGCCATTAACAACTTTCATAAATGAACGGTGGGGGTCCGGCTCAGGTTTCGACTCCCGCGCCTCAGGTTTCGACTCCCACGCCTCTTTGCATTAGAAGTAAGGTGTTGCCATTGAGCTGTCAAACTGCGGTTTTAGGTTAATATAATAACATTAACCTAAAACCGCAGAAATTTGAAAAACAACACTACCCACACGAAGCTAGAATTCACAAGTCTAGTAATAATGTTAATAATGGTAACATCTGTTCCAGACAATACAAGTTGAAACGCAACGAGCGCATCCAGGCGATGTTCAACGAGTTCGAGGACGTATTGAGCGAGGACGCGCTCTGGCAGATATCCAAACAGATCAAACCCAGCGACGGACGGTCGGCCAACTAGCATCGGCTGTTGTAAGTTTTATCACTTCAAAGACTCACACATTCATTCATTAATTCAATCATTCATTCATTCACTCCGTATATCCCCGAAGGGACGGCAGAGGTTGTAACCATGGTCACCTAGTCAGAGCACCCACGTTTTGCTTGGATAGTGTATTCACTTGATAGAGGGCAGGCCTATCGCCGTTAAATATTTATTTAGATACTTTGTCCTACCAGATACTTAGATATATTTTAAAAGTGCCACAAATTCAAAATTGGATATTTAGACACAAAAAAGTTTTTTTTGATACGTATTAAATCATTATTAATTATAAGCTTTTTTAACAAGCAGGATCATCCGAAATACAATTTATTTACATTCAAACAATTATTTCAAGGCAACAGCAGAATTTAAACTCTGTTTTTGATAGCAGTCTTGTTTAGTTATATTATAAGTGACAAAATTGTGATTTTTTTTGTTTTAAGTACGTGGCTAAAACAATTGATTAAAAAATCTAATAACTGGCAAATATTATCGATTTGCAGAGGTAAACTATATTCCGTCTATTATTTTCCATACATAAATAGCATATTTTAATACTTTCTTTATTTCGAATACCTCTTGTTGTTGGTATATTATTATGAACCTCGTTCGTGTTAGTTTTAATATATTTTATAAAAGTAATGTGTTTATTTTCTTTCTAGGCCTGTTAGGAAGAGTACACGTTTCAAGCTGCGACCATTAAAAAAGAAGGTGACATAAAGATGGAATTGTATAAGTCATAAGTATTTTGTGATTTATCTAAAAAGGCCTAATAATTTTACTGCATTTATTAATAAGAGTGTGGGATTTCAACTGTGATTGGTCAAACTAGGTATTGATAATGATAAGTAACATTAAAGGGAAGCAAGGAAAAGTGATACTTGTAAATTAATATGATTTCCTTTTGCTTTCTAGTAGCTGTTGAAATAATAAATTATATTAAAGTACATGTAGCCAAATATTCTCTACCATTGAATTTGAAATTATGTTGTAATCGAAATGAATGCAGTTTGCAGAAATTATAAATTACATTTTAGTAATGGACTTGAATCTGTATCGTAATCTCGTTCGATTGATGGGGAATAAATATTAAGTTAAGATAGTAAACCATATATTTTATTTTGAATGAAACACCAATAGAATCGATCAATAAAATAGTTTTTACTCACATATCAGCATGTGGCTTGTAGCTCAGTAGTCGAAGTACAACGTTTTATTTTACGTTGTATTTAACGTGGTCGATAACGTATTAACGTTTCATATGTAAGACTCTTAATAAATCACATTTCAATACATCGAATTAGAAATTCTGTCAAGTTGTTGTAATTTAGGACTTTTTGATATAATATTATAACCGTAGGTTTACCATTTTAGACGAGTGTTACGAAGTTTCTCCCACAGTTCTCATAGTAAGCAGACGTTTGCAAGTTACATTAGCGTAATACAGGAAAAGCAATAATAAGCGAAATAGTTATATAGAAAAACTTCCATCACCATTTTTACATATCAGTCAATGAGTATAATATAACGAGAAACATTGCAAATAATCGTTAATCTAAGAAGAATCTAAGTACATTGTGTTGTATTATTTTCTGAAACAATCAATTTGAACTCGCTAAACTTTTTATGAATTTTTGCCACAACACGGGGCGCTCCAGTGAATATACCAATAATGTTGTTTGCTCTACTTTATTTTCAAATACTCTGTATTTTGTGACTCCGTTTAAAGTTTTCGAGTAGAATTTTATACATCTTTATTAAAAAATGTCTTATTTTTGATATTCTCATAACATATTTTCTCTAAGTATAATTAATCAAAGGAAATATTGCTCTTTGTGTCTGACTACTCTGTACTTTACAATACATTGACAGTATCAAATAGAATCATAGACTAGTGAGTTTTTGAACAACGTAATTAGTATTATGATAGTCATCCAATAAACGTGTGTTAATATTTAATCAAAGAAATCGTTGTTAGATTACGATCAATATTTGATTCGCCTTAACCATTAAATCTGGTATAGCAATAAAATAATATAGATAAATTAGACGCTGCGTATGTGATATGAGTGTTTGGCTTGCCTCTTTTAGGCTGGCTCCTTACATATTAGACAATGTCTTACTGTTAGCCAAAAATACCTGCTTATAGAGTAGGAGTTTGTCTAACGTACTGAACGTCCGTAGCTACATATACAATGACACTATAACCACCACTAAAATAGGAAATTGTTATTGCTTATTTGCATTCTCATTCATTCTATTGATCGAGTCGACTTTTAGAACATTTTTACAATGCTTATTGTATTTAATAGGTCAAATGTTTGAACGGCAGAGTCTGTTACCATTATGTTGTATTACTTAAAATGTATTTTGTTGTAACATAAAATTTTCTTATAATAATTGAAAACATATTTAAAGACTGCCTAAATTAATTATAACTATCGTATTTGATGTGTGGATCTATGAGATGAAATATTAGTTTCGCTCTTGTATTAGATATTGTGAAATTATTTTAATTTATAGTTAAGAACAATTTGTCGGCGACAACAAATGTATTATTGATGAAGATTGTTTATTGCTGACATGTTGTATTAGAGTATTCAGTATTATGTTGCTATTTGGTAATTTCAAGTGAATGCCATAATGTATGAGATGGAATTTTATTTATCGTTTATGATCATTGTTACATTTGTATTTTAAGTATTTCCTATATGTTTTTTGTGTATTAAATATTGAGTTAACCTTACAGTTTATTAGTTTTCCTGTATCTAACTGCATGCGTGTAAGTATATAAATTTGCGTGTGTCGTTTCCTGTAATTATTTTGTATTATAAATATAGCACGTTATTTACAATGTGATCAAATTGTTTTATTTATTATCTCGAACGGTGCGGTTTAATTTTACATTCCCAATAAAATGAACTGCAGATTGAGAATGTGAACAAAATTGGAGTGAGTTAATCATAGCTATGTATGTAATTGTAAAGGATTCATAAAAAGGAGCGCAAGGCGGGAGTGTCCACGTGGTGTGAGTGGGAAATAAACAAGTGCAGTGAGGAAACTCAGCAGCGTATGCCGTGCGTAAGATTAGAGAAACAGCAGACATAGAAACAGGTCGCAATGTTTATTTTCATAGTGTTATGTCGTACGGTATTTTATTATGGGGTAAAGCGGCTAAATTTTGGGACACTCTGTATAAGTAAGAAATTATTTTGTTAATCATTTTTATTAATTTCCATAAGCTATCTTAGCTTTAGTAGAATATGAAATCATAACAAGCATATAACCTAACGTGTATTGACTACATTACTGATAAGATAACGCATGCCTGAAGTTGAAAATATCGTTAATTTTTTTCATCACTTACTAATTCGTTTTTGTTACATTTTGTGTTCACCAGAAGTAATCATGTCCACAACGGAGACACGTTTAGATCAAATAGAGAATGTGCTAAAAATAATGCACAGATTAGACAGGTTCGAGTTCTGTGATCTCTTCCCTTCCTTATTTTGCTAGCCGTCTATACAACGACACTCAGTTAATAACTCACATACCCCCAGTTATTAGATTGTGGGGAAATTCATCAGCTGATTCAGAGGAAGGTTCCGGATTCAATTTCCGGCAGGGGAACCTAATTTGGTTAGTGGTAGCAGGGCAGAGACACCTGATTGTTCGAAAAATCATGATCATTTCGAGCTGCCGATGGCATATTTCGAACTTCGTTCGTAGAGCCTCCGGCACCAGATACTATCACAGAATTATAATTTGTTAGTCTATAAGCCGCACAGTGATGAAGTAACCAAATATAGGCTGAAAGAAGAGGAAGATGACAAATGATGAAGTAGGCATATGAAATTCGGTGTTTTTACTTTTCTATTACGTTATTATCTAGCCCTTGAGAAATACAAGCAAATGATGCATTTGTTCAGAACTAGTTCAGTGCGTCTGTGTTTACTCCCCGCTGCGAGCTCAGCGTGGGGTACTTGCTCACCCGCTGTCTTTTCATTATTACTCGTATTTAATTGTTAATTATTAGCTATGGTTTCGTAACATAGTCTTAAGTTACAACTATGACAAAAATGACAACTTTACCTCTGGTTTGTAACAAACGTCTGGGTCAAATCTAGCATACGCGAGCATAGCCCATAAACTTACTATATTAAACTACATACATACATACGCATACTAATGGTTATAAATCACAAACTGTAGCTAGATCTTCGCGTGCGTTAAGCTGGCGTACCATGAAGCTGTATCGAGCTGGTTACTATGTCAAAAAACTCTGCCTAAATAGTGCCTAATTAGTGTAAAACTAAAAAAAATAGTCCCTCTTTAGTTTAGGAAATAAACACCATTTTCACTGTGTACGCTGGCGTAACGTCAAGCTAGCGTACACATCGCCGTACTCGAAAACGGCTAATTGTAAAGCAACAGAGTTTACACGAAAAAACTCTTCCTAAATACTTCTCCCGTTATGCAAAATTTCATAACGATTGATCTTGTAGGAACAGAGATATTGAACAAGACTTTTCAATGACATACCGTCCTGGCGTTATGCCAGCGTACACAAATAGTGCTTATAGAAAGGGACCTTTTCTTTTAATAAACTCTATATGTATAAATAGTGCGTGAAATTCTGCCTCTCGTAGTGTAAAAACTTTATGCAAATACGCAGTGGAAAGATTTAAAAAATCTATGTTAAGTTCTAGGAACAAATGAATAGATGTACAGACGCGATCAAAATGTATAACTAATGAAATTATGTAGGTAATTATAGCCGAAATATAGCGATATTTTCTAATAGAAGTTACTTGTTAAGCATGATGTGTTTTGACATAAATAAATTAAATAAGTATCTTTACCTATAACAAAGCATAATTTTAAATGCTAATGTGAAATGGACTATTATACTTTTTCTCTTGCGTTTGAACGTTGGGTTGGCAGCAGGCAGTGGGGTGGGGGTGATCAACAAGCACAGGCGACGGGTAGTGATGTACCAACTCGGAAAAAGCCAAACTCAAATTAACCCGAATTAAGTTATTCGAGTTAACTGGAATGGCAAGTGAATGTTTTTTGAGTTTTGTCCAAATTATCCCATTTCCTTGGCTGTAATTCTTTAAAATTTTGAACAGGCAAATCATATATTTATCTGTTGCAATTCTGTCAAATTAGAGGAAATTTGACAAAGCATAATATAGCTTCTACTTTTGAAATTTATTCAATTGAAGAAGTTGATAGGGGACAAGATGGTAGAAATTAAGTATCGTTGGTCAAGGATCTCCTACTGCATTGCCCTAAAATCATTTAAAAAGCCCCATAACCTTAGTCGCCTATATCGACATCCGTGGGTAGAAAGGGGTAATGAGTGACAATCTAAGCCAACACTGTACGGCACCTGTATTAAGTATAATAATATATAAATATAATTATTTTATGAGTGATACCATACACTATTTGCACCTAACACGTACAGTCGTACACTCACTGACGTAGATTCGAATATATCGCAATATGAGCTCCATGTCGGTTCCATTCGGTGTTCGAATTCGAGTTACAGACTTTTCGACTCGAGTGGATACGAATTGCGCCCATTTGCAGTTGACATTAGACCTGTGTTGATCGATCATTTTAGACGACCATATTTTTTTTTTATCATTTTTATCGTAGGTACTTGTTTATTTTACAGTAACATTATATGTTCTATTAGGCCATTTAGGCCAAGAAAATAGTACTAAAAAATTGTTCTGTGTACTGTAATAATTAATACCTAGTTGTTTATGGCAAATTAAATATAAGTTTTATGATAAACCTTTTTCTTTTTATTTTTCCATTTTTTTTACTATTTCATTTGCACTTCGAGCTGTATTTATAGGTAAATAAAGTTAATATTCTCCTAAATCGGTGTTTGACCCACGTTTCAGTTTCAATTATAATTTTTAGAAAAAAAATACAAAGCACTTTTCATCATACCTGTACCTGTACTATGAACAGAAGTTAACACAGAATTTTTAATTAATCCACTGCGTATTTGCATAAAGTTTTTACACTAAGAGGGGCAGAATTTGACGCACTATTTATACATATAGAGTTTATTAAAAGAAAAGGTCCCTTTCTATAAGCACTGTTTGTGTACGCTGGCATAACGCCAGGACGGTATGTCATTGAAAAGTCTTGTTCAATATCTCTGTTCCTACAAATTCAATCGTTATGAAATTTTGCATGACGGGAGAAGTATTTAGGAAGAGTTTTTTCGTGTTTGACCCACGTTTCAGTTTCAATTATAATTTTTAGAAAAAAAAATACAAAGCACTTTTCATCATACCTGTACCTGTACTATGAACAGAAGTTAACACAGAATTTTTGATTAATCCACTGCGTATTTGCATAAAGTTTTTACACTAAGAGGGGCAGAATTTGACGCACTATTTATACATATAGAGTTTATTAAAAGAAAAGGTCCCTTTCTATAAGCACTGTTTGTGTACGCTGGCATAACGCCAGGACGGTATGTCATTGAAAAGTCTTGTTCAATATCTTTGTTCCTACAAATTCAATCGTTATGAAATTTTGCATAACGGGAGAAGTATTTAGGAAGAGTTTTTTCGTGTAAACTCTGTTGCTTTACAATTAGCCGTTTTCGAGTACGGCGATGTGTACGCTAGCTTGACGTTACGCCAGCGTACACAGTGACAATGGTGTTTATTTCCTAAACTAAAGAGGCACTTTTTATTTTAGTTTTACACTAATTAGGCACTATTTAGGCAGAGTTTTTTGACATAGTAACCAGCCCGATACAGCTTCATGGTACGCCAGCTTAACGCACGCAGATCTTCAGAGATAGAAAATCCTCGGTCACTTTCGGAAGTTGAGTGCGGAAAAGTTTGTATGATTGTAGTTTGTTGGTGATCGGTCTCATACTGCAGTGCCCGATAATACCGTAAAAATCTCCAATGAACTTACACGACACTTATGAACCTTCCGACAGCGGGATGAAATGGGTTAGTGCTTTTCTAAGTTGATATTACAAGCACACGAGACCAGCACTAAAGAGCTTATTCCATTTGTTTGAATGAAGACGTCTGAAAGCCACAGAATCTGAATTCAGACTAGTGGAATAACGTTCAAATTGAAATTTGTGTAGTGGAATAACAAGCGTCTGCGGCAGTAACTTCGAAGGACGTCTGAATTCAGCAACGACAAAGTGTAATGGAATAAGCTCTTAATCACTGCTATTTTCTAAGGCGACTGGCTGGACATCAGACTGTGAATGGCTACTTCACTGTATTTTCTTTTGAAATTTATCAACGGTAAAATAAAATCTAATTTAGTCCGAGTTTTATTTAATAAATTGTTTCCGATTCCGACTAATTTATCATGTTTATCATCTTATTTTCACCAATAAGAATAACTAAAAAGGTAACTTAGAAGTGACATATAATTAAAACTATTAACTAATAAAAATTTGATTTAAGTTGAAGTCAGAAGCCTTAAATAGAAAAAAAATTGAATAGGCTGCTTTTGAATATTTCTGTTTTTTTTCTACATTGCGGGCCGTGCTGAGTAGTTTAAAATAACTATGTAGTTGTAGAGTCGGGCGGCTGATGGCAAATGGCTCAAAGTTTTTCCTATTCCCTACGATATGGGGGCAGAGAAGCAAATACATTATTAGTTACGTAATTTATGAGTTGAGTTTAGTTATATATTCTGGTCGTTGATAAAAGGAAATAATACGCACGAAAAAACTTATGATCCTCCACATCCTTTGCACAAAAATTACTGCTCAGAACAGGCAAACTAAGAAATTCCTGTGTATTACCCTTAACAATACGTTATATCGCTTGATTATCTAATTAGGTGACGGATACTTGAGTATTTCGATGTTTTACTAAGTAGGCAATTAACGCTACTTTAAAAGAGGATGTGGACGACCGATTGGTGTATTTGCCATTTAGTTTTGAAGTGAATCTATTTTATAATGTTGGCGGTAGTGTTCTTGTTTGCATGTGCTGTTTTTGGTTTTTTGGAAACAGTGCCTATACCAGAAAACAATGATTTCGTAGATTTCACCGATTACCGTAAGTATTTATTTTATATTGTTCATAAGTTATGTTTCATCTGGTTATTCTGAACTCTGGGAGTTCGTATTAAAAACTATATTTGTTTTCATTAACTTCGAAACGTTAATTACTTGTGAAGTCTTATAAAAATCCTCCTGGGAGATTTTTTAAAGGTGAAACGTTGTTTTAATTAGCAACCTGTAAAAACTTTCTTAGAAAATCAATATCGCAATTTCATTAGCTATTTATATTTTTCCTTAACCATTTATGCTAAATTTAATGGAACGGGATTTACAGTCTAGTTACATAAACGACACCCGTGGGTAGAAAGGGATAGCAACATTCTAAGCCGGCACTACACGGCATAACTAAGGGTATTGGGACTTTGTATTAGTTTTTTGGGCGATGCGGTTGGAGACCCATCACCAAAAACCTTTATTTTTACCATCTTTTCCCCACTTAATATCCAAAAGTGGCTGAGGAATTTATAATTCCTTAGCTCTGGCTACCCCTTCTAGGGAAATATATCCGTGAGTATATGTATGTATGTATGTATGTTACCTAAACCTTCTCCTTTCGGTTGGATATCTTGTTTAACTCTTTTATACATATTTGATTATCCTACAGCGGCAGTCGGTGAGTTTGGTGAAAAGTTTGAAGGTGACATGTTGCTAACCGATCAACAACGCAAGGCAGTGTATGCTGCTGAGGAATCGAGGAATGGTCTCCGTGGAGGTGCCAAACGGTGGCCTGATAATATGGTGGTGTACTATATCACTGAGGACGATTTTGGTTTGTATCGTGATTAATATTGTATAAAGTTTTTAATTTGCTAGATGCCTCAAAAGACGTTCTGAACATACAAAAAAGTTACCACCGTGTCATTTATAAGCAGTTGTCGAACTATCTTTCCGATTTTGATTCTGTTTTAAACATTTTACACAACTTTACACAGATGATATTTTAAGTCTTGTGTCCATTTATTTCTTTTGATAATACAATAAATTCAGGTGGGTGCCATGTTAGGAAGAGCTACTTTTTACAATCCACACAAAATTTTCTTGCATAATTGAAATTCTTTTTTTTCTACATACATCCCTACCACTTACATGTACTCGTGCCATTAGTTCCCAATGAGGTAGGCAAAGACTATAGATAACCACTTTATACGATCCTGGTCCTAGCTTCAATTAATATAAATAAATAAATACGAACATATTATACACAGATCAAGTTAGTTCCAAACTAAGTAACACTTGTATTATAGGATACTAACTCAACGATATATTTAATATTATATAATACACATATAAATAACATCCAAGACTAAGAAGCAATCATGTATGTTCATCACATAAATGTTGCCCTCAGCGGGGATCGAAGCCACAACCTCCGGGCCGAGAAGCTAGTCACCTATCCACTCGGCAACGACTGTCGTCGAAGAATTACATACATACATATTATAACGGCCATGAATCCCAAAAAGGGGTAGCCAGACTTCAGAGCTAGAAACTCTTTAGCTACATTTAGAAGTTGATAGGGGACAATCTCTCGGGGGCTCCAACGACATCACCGAAAAAATACTTAAAAAGGCCCATACCATTACCACATTTACATTTTCGATTTTGTGTGCCTGCTACGTTCTTTTCAAATTAATTTAATCCAACAAGAACATGTTTACTACTGGAGACATGTTAATGTTATAAGAAATACTCAATCATTATTTTAATACTCATCTAGCGTTCAGAACAGTTGCTAAATTCTTGAGTCTGAGCTCTACCCAACCCTTAGTAGGAACAGTCGAGATGTTCTATTTGAATCAGTGTAATGATATCAGTTAAAAATATATAATAGGAGTAGCAGTATCTTTTAAGTGTTTGCAGATAAGACGGCCAATATACTTTACATTAAATGTACTCTAAGTACCTACTTAAAAATCAAGAAATCTGTATTATGTATCGCATTAGGCGAACCGCACTATAACTGAATCACTTACAAGCTTGGTTACTGAGTGATAAAGTTTTAATTTATTTAACCTTTTAGTAAGCAGTGAGAAGTATAGGTGTTGAATATATCATAAGGAAGCCAGAAAGAATTTGTCAGAATGACGCTTATCAATAGTCTCTACCTACCCCACTATGAATTGATGGCGTGAGTATAAGTAATTTTAATGTGTGACGTTTATATCAGGAATATAAACGACGCGAAAAAATATATACATGCAAGCTGTATATAGTGAGTTTATACTTAGGCATATTCGAGTATATTCTTTTAAATTTGGGATGGTGCTTATCCCCAATGTCTCCGCGATTCTACCCTCTCTTTTTACGATTCTCCTCAGCAAAGGCGCAGGGCCTGCTCCAACCTATTAATTCAATTCAGAACGTTTTATTTACATTAAAGCTCTTTCAATTTGAATATGAAATTCCTCAGCCACTCTTGGACGTCGAGTGCAAAATTTGTTAAAATAAATCGAGTTGGTGACGGGTCTTGAACCGCATGGACAATCACATAAAAATTCCGACACCACCCTAAGTAACCTCTTACTATAACTGCGGGAAGAAATGGGTTAGTACTATTCTACGCCGACACTACACAGCTACAATCTACACTATCTTTCAATGCACATTAATGACAGAAAAATATTTGTAACACAGATGAAGACCAAGTGAAAGTTATAGAAAAAGGAATGGCAGACATCGCAAATAAATCTTGCATAAAATTTCGACCGAGGAAAAATAAGAGAGAACATGCAGTTGTTATAACGGTATGAATCTGTTAGATTCTTTCTATTTTTCATCATCATCGTCATCTTAGTAGTGAATATTATTTATGTTCATATCAATTACTGGATATAAGCCGACTGAAAATATCTTCTCTATGTACATCTTACCCATATAATATTATCATACATACTCAGTACATTCTATCAGTTTCAGTCCAAACCTATATTAGACACCGTAAAATTGTGTTATGTATTACTCATCTTTTACGTCGATTCCAAGTCCTCCCTTTTCCAAGAAAGACTATTGTCGTACTCACAGCCCATATATGTCCCCAACGAGGGCTTCAAATCCACTCTTTTAATTTAGCCACAGTCCTCTACACTCGTCTAGTGCGGGTTGGCAACTTAACGATAACTACCATGAAAGTAACGAGGACCGACTGCTTGACGTACCCACCGAAGCTCTTAATTTTCGGAAAATCTGGTAATTCAAGCCTGCAATAGCCTACCAACTGGGTAAATCTTATTAAATAAAATTGTGAGTTTTTCTCCAGGGTATCAAACCCTGGATCACTGGAAAAGAATACTACACTTTACCGCCAGGCATCGGAGACAGTCAGAGAATATTATATCAGCAAATAAATATATCATCATACCATTCCTTTTTAATAGTTGTTTGCCAGTAAAAAACCAACATTTACAAGCGCACTGTTCATGCCAAATAGAGCATATCAGATCAAATAAGTTCATACGAAATTGTTATGATATCGTAAAGTGACCTATTGTTAAACGATATTTGTATTTTACTTTTGCTCTGTAAATTTTCGCCATCTTACCGTATTGTTTAGTAAAGACTTCGTAATTTAAATTATACGGTTGTCACACGTACTGCAAGGTTAATAAATAATTGCTATTGTTTGAGAAAAGTAAAAAATAGAAAATCTGAAAATAAACAATTTTACATTGTTATTTTTGATACTTGAAATTCATAGTTACGCGTTCAAAAATGGGTTTGTTTGTCCGAATCACAATTTGATTGCTTTTTAAAATAATTATTTAAAATTGAACTCCCAAACCCAACTCAGACAAATCTGATATATATATATATATATATATATATATATATATTCTAGAATGATCTAACCATTATATCACGGAAGCAGTTTTACCTCCTGTTGTTCATTAATGTTTATTGTATTCTAGGGCACTGGAAACGGTTGCTATTCTAATGTCGGGTTCGCAAACGAAACAGATGATGACGGTGACGTGCACCAGGTGCTGAACCTAGCTGACGGCTGTTTCCGTCACGGCACCGTCGTCCACGAGATGCTGCACACCCTCGGGTTCTATCACATGCAAAGTACTGACGACAGAGACGACTTTGTGCAAATTATTTGGGAGAATATCCGAGAAGGTAACGTCACGACTTTGTAGAAGTTTCGAAACTTGTTATTGGAGTTGGAGCCCTTAAAAGTTGCTAACAAGAAACTCTTTTTCGTATTTAAGGATCTATGTCAGAGTTGCGTCATCGGTTTATGAACTTGGCTTTCGGGTTGCAACAGATAAAACCCCATTATGCTCTTAGTTGTCAACCGCCTGTAGATACCAACAGTAGATAGGCAGATATATATAAAAAAATCTATAAGAGATTCTTCCGCCACAAAACCTTGAAAGAGCGGCATTACTGTTTGTAGTGACCATGATGCAATCATCGATTCCATAGCACCAAGTTAAAAATTGATAAATCGATCTTAGATGGGGCTTTTAAACCATATTCTTAAACCCTTTAGAGGCCTCGAACCTTTACAGAAAATGTAATGCCCAACCATTCCCAGTAAAGTATCTATGCAAAGCGAAGCATTAACAAAAGTTGGTATTAACACCGCATGGCAAAGTACAACTTAACCATGTGGGGTTTGTCACGATGTTTTCACTCACATGGTACCATGTGACTACGATAAATTGACCAAACATATAATTTTAGAAAGGCGGTTGTTCTTCCCACTGAGTTATTACGACTGACTAAGTAATGTAATGTAAACCTCCACAACGACCGGTTGTTGTAAAGATCTTTGGGGGAGGAGATTTAGCAGTGAACGTCTATTGGCAGATGATGAAGATGAAGTTTTAATAGGAGTGGTTAAATATAGGTACAGAACACAATTTCGCAAAGTACAACAATGACACCGTGACGGATTTCGGCGTGCCCTATGACTACGGCAGCGTCATGCACTACCCCGAAGTTGCTTTCTCTAAGAACGGGAATAGAACCATCGTGCCTCTAGAGGTAAGAGTTGCATTTTCAGTTATATCAGCAATTACCTGCCATTTCAATTTTAGCGGTCCCCCACCAGTACAAGGGATAGAATAAAAAAATGTCTATTCTATTCTGATCTCAATAGTCCATCACGCTCGCCAAGTGCGGGTTGGCAGACTAACGACTACTACCGTAGTAGTAGCCGGGACCGACGGCTTAACGTGCCCTCCGAAGCACGAAATCATCTTAATTTTCGGATAATCAGGTGATTCAAGCCTGCAATATCCTTTCAGACTGGGTTAAATCTTACAAATTAAATTTGTAAGGTTACCAACCCCCGGGGATCGAACCCGAGACCTCCGTACTTGAAACCAAGCGCTTAACCGCGACACCACCGAGGCAGTCATTATTTGCTTATCCTTTATTTATTAGTAATACAAAGTATGTTTATAATTAAATTAAACTTAAATATTTATTTAAGTTTAAACTTACCATTTTATATCGGTGTCTGAAAAGGCCCGAATGACTGTGCATGATGCTGTTCTTGTTCCTACGCTTATGTATGGAAGCGAATGTTGGGTGTGGCAGAAGAAGCATGAGAGCAGAGTGAATGCAGTAGAGATGAGGTCCCTCAGAAAAATTTGTAATGTTAGATTATGTGACCGAGTGAGAAATAGTGTTATTCGTGAAAAGTGTGGTGTGAAAGATGATATTGTAAGAAAGATAGAAAAAGGAATGTTGAGATGGTTTGGGCACATAGAGAGGATGGATTATAGAAAATTGGTAAAAGGGATCTATAGAGCTAGTGTGGATGGTAATGTTAGTAGAGGACGACCACGGAGAACACACTTGGACCAAATTGAGAGTGTGCTCAAAAAGGCTGGCGTCCGAAGTATGAAGAATAAAAGAGCATGTATGAAAAGATTGATGGATGTAAACGAAGCTAGAGAGGTTTGTCAGGATCGTGCGAAGTGGCGATCAATAGTCTCTGCCTACCCCAATGGGAACTAATGGCGTGAGTATATGTATGTTACCATTTTATACAACATGCATGATTAATGATTATCACATTCATAAACATAACATAAACGTTCACGCCGTTTATCCCCGAAGGGGTTGGCAGAGGTACCAATACTCCTGAACTCACATGGCAAGCGCCATCTAGTTTCCAGAGAAGGTACCCACGTTTTGCTTAGACAGTGTACTCACGTGATAGGGGGCAGGCCTATCGCCGTTTTGTACGAATACACTGTCACATGACTAAGTACAACTCAGCCATGTGGGTTTCCTCACAATGTTTTCCCTCACCGTTAGCAACCATCATAAATTAACCACACATATGACATAATTTAATGTTTTTTGACATGAATTCCTCATGTGGGGATTATTACTCATAAATAAAAGATGTTATTAAAGGAAAGAAAAATTTCGACACTGGCGGGGTTCGAACCCGCGACCTTCGGGTATACGCCCCCGTCGCTCTGCCAACTGAGCTACAGTGTCAGTTGGCATCCAGCGCGAAATTTCTCTATCCTTTGTTTCTTTTTTACACGTTCAAGTAGTGTTTGCGTTTCCTACCTCCGAATTTTAACTAATTCGGACGGGCACTTGTCTACCTTTTCAGATAGAATGCAAATGTTGGAAACGCCTAACTATCACATAATTTAATGTTTTTTGACATGAATTCCTCATGTGGGGATTATTACTCATAAATAAAACATGTTATTAAAGGGGTTCGAACCCCGCCAGTGTCGAAATTTTTCTTTCCTTTAATAACATCACACATATGACTTTAGAAAAGACAAATTGGTGTAGGCACGTCCCAGGATTGGAACTCACGCCCTTCTGTTTTTCGGGCGGGTGTTCTACCCACTGGACTATCATGTCGCTTTCATCACATGCATAAAGGTAATAAACTCCTTTGCGCGCGGCCTACTCGCCCCATGTTGGTTATTAAAGCCACCACGTGTTCCTACCACTTTAGTGAGAAGATACAAGCATCAATATTTACCATATGTAAAATCGTTTCTATTGGCAATTCAACTGTGACATCCTGTTGGCTGGGTCTGTACTAACCTAACCACTACAGCTTGGTCTGCGTCATATTATATGTATTAATTCAACGTCAAATTTGTTTTTTAGGAAGGTGCAAAGATAGGTCAAAGAGATGGTTTATCTGATAGAGACATACGGAAACTAAACAGAATGTATTGTGGCGATGACAACCAAGGAAGTCTATGATGAAAAAAACCACGATTACTCTCTCTTTCTCGAACAATTCAAGGTTTAATTTGTGCAGTAATATCGAGTATTCAATCAAGTGCAATTTCGAAATGTTACAATTATTATCTGCGTCTGTCTATTTATAATTACAAAAATAAGTGGACAGGCCAAACTGGAGATTGTTGAAATGTTAAGATTCTACGTTTGATACCATGAAATATAAGATTTAGTATAGAAATTACTATTTTCGTTCTAATTAATCAAAAAACCTTCCTTCCAACACTGACCGTTATTGTCCCTAAGTATCAGAAGTTTCAGAAAAACATAAATCATTAGCCACTTAGTACACTGTAGAACTTCATGATTAGAGACGAATAGTGATTAAGCCAATACTGAATATCTAATATTCAGTGGACCTCTCAGACAAATATTCATTTTCGCTATAAAATCTCATTATTGGACTATTTTTTCATGACTTGGTTTTTGGTTTCACGTTTCATATTAAGTTTGATAGGTGTTGTAAACGCATACATATTCCAAATATTTTGCGAGAAATTTAAGAAGAAAAAAACATGTTTGTTCTTTATTTCATCGGGCACAAAAATAACGCAGCTCAGATACTAAATTTCACTGTAATATGTTTCAAAAAACCTTTGCTTTGTGCATGGAGAGGCAGATAAGAAATGTGCTGAAAGTTTTGAGATATCATCAAATCTTAACTTAATAATTTCATTTATGAATTGACTTAATTGGATATTTAAAAAGGTGTAATAGCAAAATGAAAGTTGAGTTAAAAAGTCCTTTTATGCCACAGATAATATAATACTATACTAGTCTAGGGCTAACGAAGAGATAATTGATCAAAAAACCTATTATAAAAAGGCAGAAAATACCGGATGCAACTTTTTAAATGAGTGTATTGTGTAGACAACATGCATATACTCACGGCCATAAATCCCTTGAAGGGGTAGCCAGATCTAAGGAATTGCGAATTCCTCAGCCACTTTTGGAAGTTAATTGGGGAAAAGATGGTAAAATAAAGGTTGTTGGTGATGGATCTCGACCGTATAGCCTAAAAATCACTTCAAAAGCCCCGGTACCCTTACGGTCAGCGACGCGTAGAAATGTCCATTGTATTCCATTTGTCTGAATTCAGACGTCTGAAAGCCACAGAATCTGAATTCAGACTAGTGGAATAACGTTCAGAACGCTAGGCTTCTGAAAAGTAGACTTTTTTTGGCTCCTAGCACACTAAATATTTAGTAGCTCCGTCTCAGGAAGGTGGAATAACGTTCAGTTCAGATCAGACGCTTCAGTCGCCTCACGCCCGCCACTGCGAGAGGACGTGCCAAAATTTTACATGCCTATGATTGCAAATTACGTAAACAAAAAAAGATAATATAAGTTTTATAGCAGATAATTCGCCATTAATTCTAGAGGTAGTTAGGTAGGTAGGGGTTCCATTTCATAGGGGTAGGCAGATATGTATAATTATATTCATACATACATACATATGCTCATGCTATTATTTCCGATTGGGGTAGGTAAATACGTTTTATCACATACATGCAAATTATATTATATTATAAATATTCACGCCATTACTTCCCATCGGAGTAGGCAGATACGTTTAATTACATACATACATGCTTAAACTCCCGCCATTATTTCCTTTTGGGGTAGGCAGATGCGTATTGTTTCAAATATGCATACATATACTCACGCCATCATTTCCCGTGGGGGTAGGCACAGGCGTATAATTACATACATGCATACATATACTCACGCCATTATTTCCCATTGGGGTAGGCAAATACGTTTTATCACATACATGCAAATTATATTATATTATAAATATTCACGTCATTACTTCCCATCGGAGTAGGCAGATACGTTTAATTACATACATACACACATATACTCACGCTATTACTTCCGCTTGTGGTAAGCAGATAATTTTAATTACATACATACATACATACTTAAACTTTAAAATTATTTCCTTTTGGGGTAGGCAGATACGTATTGTTTCAAATATGCATACATATACTCACGCCATCACTTCCCGTGGGGGTAGGCACAGGCGTATAATTACATACATGCATACATATACTCACGCCATTATTTCCCATTGGGGTAAGCAAATACGTGTAATCACATATATGCATACATATACTAACGCCATTACCTATCATTGGAGTAGGCAGATACGATTAATTACATACAAATACTCACGTCATTATTTCTCATTGGGGTAGGCTGAAACTATCGATCGCCACTTCTTACGACCCCGGCAATTTTTTTAATAAATATGCTTTTCTTTTTATGTCATAAAGGAGTACCCGCTTATTTAATATTTTGTGTGAACTATGACGTAAAAATATTTGGAAAAGGTTGTGTACATGAATAGGGTATATGTAAGTATAGTAGCGAAAGAGATATATAGACGCAATGTGTCGTCGTTTATTGAATGAGAGTGGGATAGTCCATAAGAGAGCGTTTTAAAAAAAGGCGGGAGCAATTTCGTACGACCGCCCGCAATCCTTGCGCGCTCGCGAATGATTCAGAAACTGAAATCGGAGTAGTGGAATAACAAGCGTCTGCGGCAGTAACTTCGAAGGACTTCTGAATTCAGAAACGACAAAGTGTAATGGAATAAGCTCTTAAGCCGTCACTACACAGCGTTATAAAATACTGATATAAAACATGTCGAAAAACTGTCGCGTGATAATCAGAATCACCAGTACCTTTGCATCTATTTTTGCATATTTTTCATGAAATCAGTCGTAATCAGTCATAAGTTCATTATCATACAACCGTTGATAAATTATACTAAAAGGAATTGCTTTATAAATTGATCGAATTTTATATAATAAATTTATAATATGTAGCATTTAATTTATTTCAGCCCAGTGAAAACGTGTAACGTTATTGATTAGTCACATACGGCGCGACGGTGTGATAGACATTATAAAATATATAGATCTCGGTACAATTTAATTACAGAAAGGTTTTATTTTACTAATACATACATGTACTCACCTCATTCTTTCCTATTGGGGTTGGCAGATACTATCGATCGCCACCTTGTGCGTTCCTAGCAAACCTCTCTAGCTTCGTTTATATCCATCAATCTGTTTATACACGCTTTCTTATTATTCGTACTTCGGCAGCCTGCCTTTTGAAAATACTCTCTATTTGTTCCAAATGTGTCCTCCGAGGTTGTCCTCTACTAACCATACCTTTCTACATTGGCTTTATAGATATCTTTTTTAATGATTTACTGTCGAATCTCTATGTGCTCAAACGAACTTAACATTTCTTTTGGTATCATTTTTACAATATCATCTTTCACTCTACCTTTCACGAACAACGGTATTTCTCACTCAATCTCATAACCGGACATCACATTTTTTTCAAAGGGATCTCATCTCTCGAGCAATAGCTCGACTTTTATAATTCTTCTGCTCAGCCAATCGGGCCTTTTCAGACACTGATTGACTAGTCATTAGACGCAGAAACTGGTTGACTTCATTAAATACAGAAAAACATATTACATTCATAAAGATTTCATTTGAACATCGTTGGTGACTGTTATAACATGTAATCTGAATCATAGACTATTTCAGGGCAGCATTATCACTTATTTATAAAAACAATAAGCATATATTTTTGTTTGAAACCAATGGTATAAAGTTTTGCTATAAATAAATTGTTTATTATTGGTTCTTCTTTCTGAAATTCTAGGGTTTTTGGCTCGATGACATTGTGTTTTAAAATTATAATTAGGTTCTGAAATCCATTTCAGCTGCCACAATATCGTCGTTACACAATTAAATTAGTCATTGCATAGTGGAATACTAATAAATCATTACTACAAAGCATTGGTTTGTCTTGGCTACGCCGTGTTAAATTTAGTTTACCGCAGCGCGTCGATAGCCGTCACAGATTAATTAAATTTTATACAATTAAACTGATGACTAACTATTGTCTTCTGTAACTTATAATTAATCTTACTAGGTCTAGCTGAAAAATAACACACTGGCCGTTTGCTGTGGAGGTTGTAGATATTTTGATTCTTTTAGTAAAGATTTTGGTGACCGATTTAAGCAATACTTTTTATTAATTTATTATCTTTTTGCCTCTCAATTCCCAAACACGGCTAAGGTATAGTTGATTTCGAAAGTCTAGGTACCTGTGGGGTTCATGCATTTGACGTTAACCTCAAATGAAGTATATCTACATGTTTTGCTCAGAATTACATATTGGATGATCAGTGATACCCACATGGGTTTCCTTTCAATGCTTACTACATAAATATAATATGTATGTTTGTAATCGCCATTAGTTTCCATTGGGTTACCCTCTGAAGCTTAATTTACATTAATCAATTAGCAGTCGTCTTTTATTTGTAACGGCAGCAAATGTTGGGTGTTACAGAAGAAACATGAGAGCAAAGTGAATGTAGTAGCAATGAGGTCCCTCAGGAAAATTTGGAACGATAGGTTATGTGATTGAGTGAGAAATAGTATGATTCCTGATAAGTGCGGTGTGAAAGATGGTAATGTTAGTAGAGGACTCATTTGGACCAAATAGAAAATGTGCTCAAAAAAGCAGGTGTCGTACAAAGTGGCGATCGATAGTCACTGCCTACCCCAATGGGAAATAACGGTGTTAGTATATTTTTAATTAATTTAATGTTTCTGTTTCTTCTTTATTATATTTTTGTACTTCGTTGTTAAATCTGTACAACGAATAAATGTCTTTCTTTCTTTCTTTATTTCTATGTGTATGTATGTTTCGTTTTTTATCATTTTGTACACTCATAGCAATCCGAACTTTCAAGACACAAGCGTCTGCGAGCTTTGCCGCGGAAAGACAGCAGTCAGTAATGGTGAAGCTATAAGTGTTTCTAATTGACTGCGAAAACCTAAAAAACAGCACGCGCCTTATTACATTTCTTGGAGTCCGCCGTAAAAAGAACCACAAGAAAAACCAGTGTAATTGTATTAAACGCTGAATAGCTGTTAGATTTGTGTGCATGAAACAGAAAATTAAGTCAAGCAATAAATTAAGCAATACATTTTATTGTAGTGAAATTGCATGCCGACGTGGAGGTTGTCAGTGAGTATTGTGAATTGTAGTAGAATGGGTAAAGGCGCGAAATCGTCACCACGGTGGTGGCTGGAGAATCGCCATCGTGTCGCAAGTAAACGCGCTCGCCGATTTGTAAAAGTAGTCGGTGTTCCGAGACTTATGAAATGGTCGTATCTAAAGCTATATTAGATACTGCGGCAACTTGATGCGTTTGTTTTATCACAAGAAACGAAATCGTGTTCACCGATTTATAATTCTAAAACTTACCAAAAATGTCGCCGGTATAGACGATAATTACCGTTAAAATGACACACTTTATCACGCATATATGATGATGTAAACCAAAACATTAAATAAAATAATATTAAAGTGTAGTGAAGTTATATAGTTATTAACCATGAAAGGACGTTCGGTGCTACTAATTAGTAGTTTTTGTTTTGTGTTTGTGACTGTAAGCTGCGCTATGTCTAAGACTGAGATAGAAGAATTTAATGATTTTATCAAAAGATCTTCCGTTCTGGATCAAAACCTCAAAGGTATGTAAAAGTTTTAAATTATAATACAATAGTGTAAATTTCCTTAATGAAACCCAATCTTAATAGCCGTCTCTTGTACATACTGAGATTTTATCGGTATTTAACTGTAATTTAATTTATATTTAAAACCTCTCTGCAGAAAATGATTTTATAAATATATTTTATATTGAAAATACTTAAATATTTTGTGAAGTTCAAACGTAATATTTGCAGGTGGTTTCCATAAAGATCATGACGAAGATGAAACAGATATATCCGACCATGCATGGGAAGAAAGTGGCAAGTTTGAAGGAGACCTGATACTCAACGACAGGCAAAGACGAGTCATTGTGGAAGATGTCGCAGAAGGTCTTTCGAGGAACGGTCTGACCGATGTTACGAAGAGATGGCCGAACAATGAAGTTATTTATTACATACAAAGAGAGCATTTCAGTACGTGCCACACATTTAAATTCGATATTTAGCGCTCACTACCGTTACTAAAATATCCATGTTTTAGGTGGCGAACAAGTGCAAGCTATCATTGATGGCATACAAGATTTGGGTCGAGCTTCTTGTGTTAAATTCCGGCCGTATCGGAAAGGCGATCGCGACGCAGTCGTCGTGCAGGTGATAACTTTACCATGATCATGCGATACGAGTCCAACTTGTTTTGAGAAGAAAGTGAAAGCATTGTGCGTGTGTGTTTTAGGGTAGTCGTCGTGGGTGCTTCTCGCAGGTCGGTTATCAAGGAGGCTATCAGGTGCTGAACTTGTACGCGAGACATCCGGTGGGCAAAGGATGTTTTCGACACGGGACTGTTGTTCACGAGTTTCTTCATACCCTTGGATTTTACCACATGCAGAGCAGCCCGGACCGGGATGACTTCATAAAAGTGGTTTGGGAGAATATTGTTGAGCGTAAGTTTATGAATTATATCATGTTTTCTTGTTTCGACGGACTTTTGGTCCAATTAATATTATAATTTTAACTTATGAAATATGTTAGGTCACTTGTTCTTTTCTTGGAAAATTTGTTATTTATTAAATGGGCAGACAAAGAAACCTCAATCGTTCGAATCTCCATTTTAGTTTTTAAAATCATTAAATATTGCGCACTCTCAGAACGAAAGAGGCTTAACTCAAAAATAGTGATATTGAGTTACAATCCTAGAGAGACATAAAAAGGTATGCCCAATCCGATGAATAGTAAAACAAAGGCACTAATTGTTAAAAAAACAGGATAGGATAGATTTCCGACCCTATAACAATAAGTGCAGTTGTTTTAGAACATATTTTTTATGCCTCTCTATGTATGTAACTCAATATCACTTTTTTTTGAGTTGAGCCTCTTTCGTTCTGAGAGTGCAATTGGTTTATTTGATAATAATCATATAAAATTTATTTTGATATCTCAATGACTTTAGATGTCATCCATCATCACTTGGTGTTGTTTTTAAAATAATACCGCTTCTTTGTTACAATTATACCTACTTATATCTACTCACGGCTGGAAATCCCGACAACGGGTAGCCAGAGCATCAGAATTAGAAAAACCTTCGCCACGTTTGGAAAATGAGTGGGAAAAAGATCATACATACATACATATACTCACGGCTATAAATCCCTAGAAGGGGTAGCCAGAGCTAAGGAATTAGAAATTCCTCAGCCACTTTTGGAAGTTACGTGGGGATTAGATGGTGAAATAAAGGTTCTTGGTGATGGGTCTCCAACCACATCGCCCAAAAATCCCTTTAAAGCCCCTATACCGTTAGTCGCATCTTACGTACACCCACTGGAAGAAATGGGGTAGTGCTATTCTAAGCCGGCACTACACAGCAGAAAAATATCGTTAATATATGGGAAAAATATCGTAAAAGAAAAGATCATTGGTAATGGATCATAGCCACATAGCCCATCGAAGACATAAACAGTCCCAAATCCTAATCCGCTTGTTACTACTACAGTAGGAAAAATGGGTCAGTTCAATTCTAAGCTACACCGCTATTCAATACAATTCTATTTCATCTATATTCTATGGTGGCCATGGGTTAAAGTGATTCCATGATTCAAGGAACGTATGCAAAATGTTCTATAGGCTTGTGTCGTGAATAAACATTAAGCCAATCAAGGGTCAAACTCGAATATGCAGTGTTGAGGACACATACCGTTTGCTCACTTGCCGTTCGTGTACCGTAATTCAGATTGCCTATGCAAGAAACGAGTTAAAAATTGGAGTAACAGTTATCGTTTAACTTAAAAGTATAAACCAGCATAGGTGAACCAAAGGAAAAAAAATCTTAGTTAAATCGCGCAGATTTGACAGCAAAACGTATTTTACTCCTGTTTTTATAATATACATTTATTTGTTTAATGTTTTTTGATATGAATTCCTCATGTGGGGATTATTACTCATAAATAAAAGATGTTATTAAAGGAAAGAAAAATTTCGACACTGGCGGGGTTCGAACCCGCGACCTTCGAACCCCGCCAGTGTCGAAATTTTTCTTTCCTTTAATAACATCTTTTGTTTACATTTATTTGTGTTGGTGTTGGAGAATTGTATGCCGTGTAGTGGGTGATCGTAAGACACGACTGAGGGTTTATGGGCTTTTAAGTGATTTTTAGGCGAAACGGTTGGAGACCCACCACCAAAAACTTTTATTTTGCAATCTCTTTCCCCAATTTATTCGGAAGCTCTGGATACCCCTTTTAGGGATTTGAAGGCGTGAGAATATGTATGTACGAACTCTCCTAAAATTCTAATAAAGATAGAGTGAAGCATATACGGCAATCTATATCAACACAGGCGTAACGATATAGGTTGAAAACAATAGAATTATTTATTTTTATAACATATTGTTACGACATCTGTTCGCATCAGTAAGATAAGTCATCCTGGATCTCACTTAACAAGTCAGTTACAGTTGAATTATCGACTTTCACTTTGACTTTCCCATTTGGAGAATGACAGCTCCTCATCCAGACTACTTCTTCACACTGACCAACTACTTCACCCCGCTTAAGCTGTACATCTTCTTGGTCAAGGTTGACTACCTTCACTATTGCCGTCTTGTTGCTTGTAACCAAAGTTCTTGCTGTCAGAAATTTCCTTGGCCCGTTCTTCCCTGTCTCTTCAATCAACACACAACGATGCCTCTTCTTCTCGCTGTCTACAGGTAACATCACCGGAACCAACTTCTGAGAACGCGCAGGAATATTGATGGTTTTCAAGCATGTCACTTCACCGACGGGACCACCCAGTATAAAGATTTCTTCCTGGCCACACTTGAAAATTCCTCTCGTTATGTCAATCCGGCAGTTATATTTCTTCATAAAGTCCAGTCCTTTATCTCAGCCACAATGACTTGATGAGTATACGACGTCTCGCCAACCATCATCCTGACTGAGAGTTCACCAAGGACAGGTATTCGCTGGCCAGAGGCGGAGAGTAGCCGACACTTAGTATCTCTGCTATACTTGATATTCGCTGCTTTCACCAGTGCCGGATTGATCACCGTTCTAGACGCTCCAGTATCAAGGGTCATCTTACAGTCTTGATCATTGACACAGCCCAATATCACCAAACTGTTCCCGTTACAGGCTTGTGAGATGGTCATTGTCGGGGCTTTCTCCTCTCTAGCCAGCACCTGCCCCCCGGTCCTGGCTAATGCTCGTTTCCCTGGACGTTTGCGGCAGGAGCCTCTGCCTGCCTCTTTTCTTCCTTCCTCAGCGGGCAACTTATATTTTGTATTGGTTGAATAAAATGTAATTATCATATCAAACAAGTTACTTACAGCGTTATAAAGTAGGACATGAAAAAACACAATTTCACAAGGCATCTGTTAGCAAAATCACCTGTTAGCAAAAACGTATGGAGCTGTCATTTTTAGGTTGTACAATCGTCTATGGGAAGCGAGAAATATTACATCTATTTTTATTACCTTGAGGCAGCAAATTTTTTGCGAACTCTAAGAGACGCTACAAGTCGATTAGGATTGTGGGCATGCCATCGTCCCCATATGGGTGGATCCGCGCTGGTTCATTTCTCTTTATCAATATGCGAAACCATAAGAAAATGAGCGTAATATAATATATATAAATATAAATATACTCATGTAATATGGTTATATATATGTGTAACTCACAGCCTCATTTGGAAGTAGATAGGGGGCAAGAACTAACGTACGAGATGGTAGAAACGGTGACGGTAGAGATGGTGATGAGCCACCAAACGCATCGCCCAAAAACCACTTAAAAAGCTCCATACCATATATGAAAGGGGTAGCGATATTCTAAGCCGGCAACACACAGCCATACGAAAAAACGGGAAAACTTATTTTTTAATGCTATATTCGATAACCAACAGATTTGTCCACGTATTCATTCATTGAATTATTTTTATAACCACGCTATCATACCACATGAAAATCAAATTGGGCCACTCAGAAAGTATATCTAACGGATCAAAGAAAAGCAATATTAGAAATTGATTAAATATTGTCGGAGTATTCACGTAAAATACATAGACGTACAATCAAATTGAGAATTTTTTTTGAAGTCAGTTGAAAGAAATCTCACCCTTAGCTATTTTTGGGAGCCGAGTGGGGAATACATGGCCTCTGAAGGATTGCCGGTGTCGTATTTTTAACCACATTGCCCTGCAACCGCTTATGGTCTCCTAATCCCTTAGTTACCTCGTACAACATCTATGGGATGATATAGGGGAGGTATGTGTTAAGACAACCTACCCCCGTAGCACGAGGCGTGTGAGAGCCAGTATGTCACGTGAGAAGTGAGAAATTTACAGATTACCGCTAGTAAATCTGTTAGTATCTCACTTCTTACGTGACAAAATTAGTCTCACACGCCTCACGCTACCGGGGCTAGTCAGATAATAATTGCATTACCACTTAAAATAACTTGATAATTTATTTTCAGCTGCCAAACACAACTTTCGCAAGTACAACACCTTCTCCGTGTCGGATTTCGGGGTGGGCTACGATTATGACAGCGTACTGCATTACAGTCGGAAGGCGTTTTCAGCTAATGGGGGCGATACTTTAGTACCGAAACAGGTAAACTTTTAATATAACATATACTAAATATATAAAAACAATAAACATAAAGGGATGTATCCAGTTAAAGAGAGAATGGATGATAATAAATACGTGAAAGAGATTTATAGAGCCAATGTGGATGGTAATGTCAGTAGAGGACGACCATGCAAATTATAATCTGTTTATATACTAGACACATTTAGATCAAATAGAGAGTGTGTTCAAAAAGGCAGGCGTCCATAGTTGGAAAAATAAATTAACATGTTTGAAAAGATTGCTAAATGTAATTTGCTTGTGGGAGCCTGTTATTGGCCTATTTCTGCCTATGTTATTATTTTACATACATACATACATATACATATACTCACGGCTATATTTCCCTAGAAGGGGTAGCCAGAGCTAAGGAATTATAAATTCTCCAGCCACTTTTGGAAGTTGTGTGGGGAAAAGATGGTAAAAATAAAGGTTTTTGGTGATGGCTCTCCAACCGTATCGCCCAAAAATCCAATAAAAAGCCCCAATACCCTTAGTCGCCTTTTACGACACCTGTGGGTAGAAAGGGGTAGCGACATTCTAAGCCGGCACTACACGGCAATTACTTAAATTATATTGCAATTAATTAAACGGTTATTATTTTATATTGTAAATTTAGCTGTAAGCCTCCCAAAGATAATAAAATAAAATAAAATGTAAATGAAGCTCGAGCGAGAAGTTTGCCAGGATCGAATAAAATAGCGATCGTAGTCTCTGTCTTAACTAATAGGATCCAATGGCGTGGCTAAATATAATAATAGAGCATGTATGAGATGAATGGTTAATGTTCATATATTATTTTATTTTATTCGGAAGATTTACAGCGTAAAAATTTAAGGAAGCAAAAGAGGAATATCAGGATTGTGCGAAGTAGCTATTCTATCGAAAGTCTCGGCATACCTCAATGGAAATGAATGGAGTGAGTTTATACTGAGTACTTATGTACGGTGCGG
Source organism: Bedellia somnulentella (assembly GCA_963576735.1). Classification (NCBI taxonomy): domain Eukaryota; kingdom Metazoa; phylum Arthropoda; class Insecta; order Lepidoptera; family Bedelliidae; genus Bedellia; species Bedellia somnulentella. The sequence goes on along the minus strand of OY755172.1, from coordinate 7,682,880 downwards.
TATGAAAAATGATATAGATCGAAGAAGTAATTGGTCTAGACCTCGTTTTTAAAATATACCCTTTTTATATTTTAAATCGATTATAGACATCAAACTAAACAACTTTGCCTATGGAATGCCTAACATAAATATTGTAATTTTAAAAATAATTATTAATTAAAAAGTGTCACTGCCTAGATCAAACTGGGAAAGTATAGTGAGGTTCTTAGCCTAAGCTTAAATAAAAATAAAAACATCTGGTCAAATCACAAGATGTTTTTTTTTATTTCAGCAGAGGCTAAGAACCTCTCTATACTTTCTCAGTTTGATCTAGGCATCGACACTTTTTATGTATAAAATCACAATATTTTAGATTAGCATTCCGTAGGCAAAGTTGTTTAGTTTGATGTCTTTAATCGATTGAAAATAAAAAAAAGGGTATGTTTTAAAAACAAGGTTGAGGCCAATTATAACATTGTTAGGGCACATAGATAGGCTGGATGATAGTAAATTAGTAAAAAAGATTTCGGAGGACACATTTAGATCAAATAAAGAATGTTCTCAAAAAGGCAGTTGTCCGCAGTGTAAAGAATAAAAGGGCATGTATGAACATATTGGTGAATGTAGAAAAAGTTCGATGGGTAAATAAATAAATGATTTAAATCTTTTTGTTCATGAAAACCTCATGTGGGGATTATTACTAATAAATAAAGAATAAATAAATAAAAAGAAATAAAGGATAGAAGAATTTCGCACTGGCAGCCAATTGACACGGTAGCTCAGTTGGCAGAGCGTCGGGGCGTTTACCCGAGGTCACGGGTTCGATCCCCGCCTGCGTCGAAATTTTTCTTTCCTTTATTTATTAGAAATAAATAAATGGACATATTATACACACATCAAGTTAGCCCCAAACTAAGTAAGACTTGTATTATGGGATACTAACTCAACGATACATTTATTATGATATAATACACACATAGATAACATCTAAGACTAAGAAACAATCATGTATGTTCATCACATCAATGTTGCTCTCAGCGAGGATCGAACCCACAACCTTCAGACCGAGAAGATAGTCACCCATCCACTCGACCGCGGACGAAGGCTAGAATCAGTTGTGATCAATTAGTTACGTAGATGGAATAAGTTTTTCACTAGGCTTGCCTTATCTCTAACATCTCTGACCCATAAAACATCAAATAATATTTAAATACAGAAATAAAAATTAAATATATTTTTTTGTGTTTCAGGGTGGTGCGCGTATTGGGCAACGTATAGGGCTATCAGACAAAGATACTCAGAAGCTAAGCAAAATGTATTGTGATGCCGAATCAGACCATGCTATAAGAGACGACGTAGTTAGTAAACCTGTCATTAAAAAAAAGACAAGAAACCAACCTTTTGAAGGGCACGGCATCGGCTATCATCAAGGTAAAACAGTAGTAATTAAACTGCCAGGATCAACTTCCTTCAAATTACCTAAGACAGTTAAATTATCTTTCTACCCAAAATATCACATGTTTGATTATTTCAGTAAAGCGCCGCAAGCCCTGTCGCCGACGCTTGACAAAAGTCTTAAATCTGGATCAGATATAAACCTCGACTTATATTCAGAACCCTTAAAAAATAATAAAAATGATTATGGCGAAAATGATAAAAAAAATATCAAAGGAAATTATTTTGATGAAAAGGAATCAGTACAACGCCAAACTGCAGAAGATGAATACACACCAAACTACGATGAAAAACAAGTGAGAGAAACTTTCGAAAGATTGGATAAAATAATAACGGCTCATGTCTACCCTTCACAAAAATCACTATATGGCACTTTGAAGGCTAGTGATGATTACAGAAATTTATATTACCCATCAAACCTTCCAGAAAAAAGCAGTCAAGATGATGAAAATAAATCCAATACGTATCATGTTGACCCATCACCCCTTTCAGAAGCTTCTCAAGGTGACACTGGCATAAAACAAAGTTTTAATAAAGACTATCTGGATCGATCGTTTAGCTATACAGATCCAATGAGAGAAAATCGTAAAAAATATATTTTGCAAAATTTGTACGATCCAGAAACTGAAATAAAATATGGACAAGACCTCGACAACAAAAATAATGTCAAAGATAGTTTGCAAACAGCAGATCCTCATTTAGAAACACCTCATCATACTTATAAGGGAACAGAGGTCTACAGAAAAGATGAAGCTGTAATGAAAAATGACACAAAATTATCAAAATATTTGCCTTACAGATTTGAAAAATCCAGGGAAAATTATAAAAACCCATTGTCAATTAATTATGAAAATCCTGTTGTCTTTAAATTTAGTAGACCTTATGAAAACATATCAGATAATAATAAACGCTCCAAAATTTCAAATTTAAATATTCTTTATAACAAGCCGACTGAAGGAACACATCAAGATAATGACTCCAGACATAAAAATATTGATGATGAAGAAGTTTATTTGGAAGAAATGGATAAACGCTCTACATTCCCGGCAAACTCAGACGATTTGCCACATTACTATATATATTCCAATCCTGATCATTACAAGGACGCTACTAATAATTTTGATTACAAAAAATTTGAGAAAGAGTTTGATGATAGGCTTTTAGATATTTCAAAAAGCTCTAGCACATTTGATGACTTTTATGAAAGCTCACCAAGTAAAAAGCATTCTTATGAGAAATTCTCGGGTAAATATCCTTATGTTACAGAAGCAGAACCAAAACATCGTTTGTCACGATATTAACAATAAACTGTGAAGAATAAAAACAGAAAGATATGTTTTATTTATTTAAAGCTTTTTTAGTTCATTGGGATTTTCTCCAAGCCAGCGAAGCATAGTTTGAAAATCTAAATCTAGCCTACGATTTTGCATCTTTACTAAACCCAAATGAGGGATTTATTTACGAGGTAGGTATAGAAAATCCAGCAAGTAAAAACCTCCATGTGACAGTTTATCCAAACAAAACATTCAAAGGCTTGCCGTCTTTGACTTGGGTGCGGGTCTGTATTGGCTCAAATATAATATATTTTTTCAACAACACAGTAACCGACATCTAAAATTATAAAAAATACGGTCATTTCACGGAAATCCAAGTGTACGTACAAATTGGATAAAAAACAGAGTCCTTTGACCTCGGTGGACTCATTTGGACCAAATAGCGAGTGAGCTCAAAAAAGCAGGCGTCCAAAGTATGAAGAATAAAAGTTAGAGATGTTTGTCAGGATACTACAAAGAGGCGATCGATAGTATCTGCCTCCTCCAATGGGAACTAATGGCGTGAGTATATGTATGTATGTAAAAGAGTCCTTCACGTATTCGTTTTGATATTTCTATAACCAAATCAAGCAACTAATTTCTTATTAATGGAATAATCGCGTAACAGAACATACAAAACTCCTTTTTTTTAAGTCGGTTCAAAAAATAAAATGATATTCGTGGTAAAAATTAAAATTATATTTGTAAAAATTACATTTCAAACAACTCATACGGTTTTTACAAAAGATTTTTATTAGTCATCATAGATACTTATGTATTAATAAAAAATAATATAAATTGTTGTTCTTTATTCAAATCTGGTAAATCAAAACTGATATTAGGAAGCAATTGAGCCAAAAACAATATTTTCGCTATTGGAGAAAAGAGTATCTATAATAATAATTTCATCAAGGAGTACGGTAGAATCGATCGAAACCTCCTTAAAAAAAGTCTCCTCTGTGAAACAATTGAAAATTAATAAACTGAACGTATGTCATCGGCATCGGGTGTCAGTCAATATGGCGACTGAAATTTGTCTGTCAGCGGTCAGTACCATTAGGATTTTGCAAAATACTCGTTAAACTGAATTTTGCGGATATATATTGTCTACTCAAAATCAATATTTTTTTATGTTATATTTTTCAGGTACGGTTTCATTCAAGTCTACGTACCCCTTGACGAAATTATTAATATAGATAATTTTTATGTTACTGATGGAGCTGTTTCTCCTCAGACTTTCTCAGTGAGCCGGGATGGGTAGAGTAGTGCCATTTCGTTATCACGCAAAATGGGCGCTTAGGAAACTTTGATTTGCGCACAATAACTGTTCACAAATATAAAAAAAATATAACCGTGCTACCAAACACACTAACCACAATATAGACATGCAACTATGTCGATACACGGTAAAACAAAATGTAGTTCGCAATCATTTACTTCTCAAGTACTAAATACTTCTTTTCGCAAATACCGTTTTCGGTACTCTCAACACCGGTGGAAATAAATATCACGTGATGTTTTGAAGTTGAGCACCTTTACCATTCCTACAGGAACACACAGCGCGAACGTTTTAAGGGGGACAGACCCGTGCTTCACCTCGTTATTTCACCCAGGTGAAGCACGGGGCATAACCGAGTCCCGTGTTTCACCCAGGTGCAACACGGGGTATTCACTAGTCCCCGTGCTCCAACCAATATTATTTTTGTACAGTCATGATCAATCTATGATGCTCGTAATCTGAAAAACCTAGTTATAATAAGTAATAATTAATAAGTTCTAGTGCATAGAACCTATTTTTATTTACATTACGATATTTACATTTGTATTACGATAGATTTCTGTCATTTTAATTTGTCAATTTGACTTATGAATTTAAATAATTAATGGGCTATTTGACAGGTTTTTAAAATCCATTTTATATGATTTAGTAGAGTTTAAGGAACCCAGTAAAAGTTATATTTTTTAAATCTGGTGCACATTTGCTGAAAAATATCAAATTAAAAATTGTATATTCAAATAGCGCGTCAAAACACTATTTTGACAATATGGCGCTGCAAACGGGTCGGTGACGTCACTTGCCTGTATTTGGTCTATGGCAACAAACGAGCCACGACGTTTCTTTACAGGCATGTGACGTCATCATAAACTCGACCATTCAAGAACGTTTTGTGTCACGTGACAAACGTTTAAAAATTTGCATTTTTATTTATGGTTTTTTAAAGAAATCTATTATTATTTTCAACTTCCGTTAATAAATAACCAATTTTAAACTCTTAATTTATACTGATGACAGCAATTGACACTTTATTTCTCGCATTGTCTAATAGCCTATTGTAAACAGTTCATTTCGTTGGTTACTTGTCAAAATGGCAAGTGAAAACACTAGTTATCCTGTATACCTAAAGAGAAAAGGTGGGACTGTGATGGTTTACGGTGGTTTTCAGTATTATAAGCATAAGACTTACAAAAATGGAAATCACTTCTGGGTTTGCTGCGAATAAAAAAAAAACACGACAAAAAATGTCTTGGTTCCATAACTATTCAGGTAAACTTTTACACTTTTAATTCTTCTGGTTATTGTTAGGTTTTTAAGACATACACCTACGTAAGTATAGTCTTCATATATTTGACATTATTTTTTAGACAAAAAGTATTTTGTTTTTTTTTTCGTTTTTGATATATAAGTATATAGTTCGTATCTACCTAGGTACATATAATATGAATTAGAAGAAAAATATATTTGTTGACAATATTTTTGAAACACATGTTTACATAATAAACAACTTCAGCACACGGTTGTACTTTCTGTATTTTCTTTAATGTCAATGTCGGTTGGAGCATGGGGACCAGTGCATACCCCGTGCTGCACCCAGGTGAAACACGGGACTAGGTTATGCCCCGTGCTTCACCTGGGTGAAACAACGAGGTGAAGCACGGGTCTGTTCCCGTTTTAAGCTGAGATGAGGACATTAAATGTCATTCTGTAAACTGGTTTGTGAAAACGGCATTCATTATATCACATAATGCCACCATATCAAATAAATTTATATAAATGAAACACCTTTAAACGCCAGGTCAAACTATTTATAAACTTTATAAAACAAAAAGTATGTTATGCGATACAAAACGTATGCATAAAGGTTTCCTTCAGGAATTTCACATTAAAATGACCAGAGTTTTGTATTTGCCGATCAACGTTAAAAGGTAATTTTGAAATGGGTGCACGACGGGCAAGTGGCTGCCCGGGTGCGTTATAATAAATTGTTAGTAGCCATGTTCGAGGGACCAAACCGTCCCTTTCCTTTAGGTAAGCGGTTAGAGTTTATAGTTTGGTTAACAGTCACTTTATTGCGCTATTACGCACCAAACTTTCGGCTCCCATTTCAGAGGTGAGCACACTTTACGGCACAGTTACAGTTTCGGAAAGACTCGTTAGTTTTCAGTTTTGGGTGTCTCTTTATTGCCATGGCTTCAACACCTTTGTATTTAATTTTCTGTCGTACAAAAGACTGTACAATAGAGTATTACCTTGGTTTTGGTATTTAAACTAATTATAAGACCATTTTGCACCTGTCGACAATGACATAAATGCTTTAGCAAATACGTTGGTGGAAATTAAACCAACATGTATTTTACAAAAAAAACAATTTACACTCACATCCTTAAACATTTGCACATACACACTTTCTGATAATATACCGTTTATTGTTATAAGTATGTCTTTAAATTGACTGATCGATCCGATCTAGCCAGGGTTAGGCTCACTATTTATAATTATTTTGCCTTTAAATAGTGACTAAGAATAATACTATACTACACTATTTATGTATGTATAATTTGTTTTTTACATGAGAACCCCGGGTATACGCCCCCGTCGCTCTGCCAACTGAGCTGTGGTATCGAGTGACCACTCAAGTTTTAACAATTCGGCAATAGATGGCGCTTACACCAGTAAGCGGTCACTCGATACTATAGCTCAGTTGGCAGGGCGACGGGGGCGTATACCCGAGGTCGTAGGTTCGAGTCCTGCTGGTGTCGAAAATTTTTGTTTGCTTAATTAATTAGTAATAATCCCCACATGAGGTATTCATGTAAAAAACTAATTATGCATACATAATGGAGAACACAAATGGGTCAAAATATCTGTAACAAATGCACTTGAGACTTTAGTTTATATAATTTATACTAGCTGACCCCACAGACTTCGTACTGTCAAAAGTGTAGACATTCACGACGTCAAACTGAAATATTTACCTGACCCGTTGAGGTCTCATGCGATGAGAAAAAAAGGTGTTTTTCAAAGTGTCCTCGCATTTTTCTCACTTTATAAATTTTAAGTTTATAAGTATAGTAGTTTCGGCTGAGCATTGATTCTAAGTCAATCAGTCAGTTTGGGCATTTTTGAAGAAAATTGATTGATCTCTTCATTTTTCTGGGATAAAAAGTGTCCCATAGTGTTAATTGGGATCATTACCTAGCTTCCTCTTAATTTAATTTTAAATACGTTCTGTGAATTAGGCTTCATTTAGCTATAAACACACAAACATCTAAACTTTCATATTTATAATATTAACATAAGGCTTAAACATAAGCTTCTCGCGCGGGTCACCTCGCTCGCCGGCCAGCGCAGCGTCTTGTCTTGCGCTTCATTCACGCGTGTCAATTTTGTCACGGAGTAATTTTAAAATTGTATTATCTCCTAAGATGTTAATTTTAATTAAGTGATGTCAAGCACAATTTTGTTTGCAATTAAATACTCTTAATCTACAACATATTAGTTTGGATAAGGATTAATATTATGTTGATAAAACATTATGTCAAATAATTGGCAATAATGCATTAAATTCGACCAAATTTGTTTACCATAAAAATGGTTATAGTGAGTTAAGCTTAAAGGGTAGACATATACTGTAGCGGACAGTTTTTTAGATCATTTAAAGAAAAATAATTTTTAAGTACATTTTTTTTGGGTAACTTAAACCTTATACGCGGCGCACACCACGGAAGCCTTAAGTATGAATAATTATCCCCGTTTTTGCAACATTATTCGCTGATGGTTTGCTCCTGTGGGTCACAGCCTGAAGATATATAGCCTAAAACCTTCCTCAATAAATGGACTATCCAACACAAAAAGAATTTTTCAATTTGATTCGGCAGTTCCTGAGATCCTAGCGTTCAAACAAACAAACTCTTCAGCTTTATAATATTAGTATAGATTACAATAGTTTTTATTTCACGTCAATACATACAGTATTTCCGAAGCAGTGACCTCGAGAAGTTCAACCCCGTTTTCAAATCTTCAGATTTAAAGAAAGAAAGAAAAGAAAAGAAATCATTTATTCATTGCCTTAGGGAACAATAAAACATTACAATCAGAACAAAGTACACACACAATTTTAACAAAAAACAAAAGAAAAAAAAATACAATTAATAAAACATTTAGAGACATTAGAGAGAATTAAAGTTCCCTCAAAGGCAAAGAAAAGGTTGCTGACTCAGCATTTATTAAAGGCATTTTAAAGATTTCGCGCGCTTTTTAATTTTACGTCACAACCCGTGAGCCGTTCGATCATTGCCACTGCGCGAAGTCGGTCCGTGGGAATGGTGCGATTGTTTCTTTATTTATCTGGGGGTATGGCAGTGCCCCCGCCAAGTCGAGCGCGAAGCAAACACTGCCGTACCATCCTTTACTGGAACCGTTTCGCCGCATTTTCAGGCCCCCATTCGAGAACCTCTGGATAGGATTAAATCGCTGAAATTTTCGTCACCTAAAAATTAGTAATCACACACTTGAAATCCAAAATTTCAAGTCGGTAGATTAATTAATTCCCAAGTTAAGCTAATGCAAAGTTTTCGATAGCAAAGACAAAAATAAAAGACCAATTTGAATATTTTTCATCTAAAACAACTAATGGTGAAGTCATGTTTTTTTAAAGATTCCTTAACTTATACGATGTGTGACGTCATACGTTGCAAACATCATGTAGTGAAATGAAAATGAAGCGGAATCTTTAAAAATAATATTGCTGATTGCAAAATAATTTTCAAAATTGTGATTTCAAATGACAATATTACGATATATAATTAGAGAAACCTATGATTTTTTATTATTTATTAAAATTATATATAATAATAATCGGGATTAACCAACGAACATTTTTTAAAACCACTTACGTGATAATCCCGTTTATTATTAATATTATTACCTTGAGTACATGCATGTATGTAGTTGAAACACTGAGGCACAAATGGGCACACTACAGTATTTATTTGCTATTTTGTATCACGAAACTACCAGAACTTCATGCGTACGTAAGCGTGAGCGACGAATGGCGGGGTTGTGACGTCATATCGTCACTTTTCCGCGCCAACTGCACTTAAATCCGTCGGCCGAAAATGCGCACTTTGAACCTCAATATTTAAGCCATTTTTAAGCAATAAATAAGTAAAAACCCAGTTTTTCTCGTATTTTTTTGAAGAGTTATTTGGCGTATATAATAAAAATCATTTGTCAGTTCCATTATGTAAAACTAAGTTCTCGACAATTGCATTCTATCTGAAAAGATGGGTGAGTGCCTTGCAGAGTTGTAACAATTGGCAATAGATGGCGCTAACACCAGTAAGGTATAGGATATACGGCTATATATATACGGGCTATATATATATATATATATATACAATTTAGCAAAAAACAATAAAAATTAAAACATAGCCAGAAACAGTTTTCACATATTGGTAATTATGGCGTTACTAATGCTTTGATTCAGCGAAATTCATGCTATTTATTCGCTCAACATGTGAGAAAAATGTGGGATAATAAAGGAACGGTAATAAATTTAAAGCTGGCATAAATTGCAAAGTGTGCAATTGTGCCTTTGAATCATATTATGAATGTGAATGCGCTGGAGGGACGAGTTTTAATAAATCCCCAATTCGACAACGTATCAATTATGCAAAAAGTTTGGGTTTCACTAAATCAATTTTTATCGCAGAATACAATGACAAAATAAAGTTTCATAAATAAATGCAATATACATTTTTTTTATTATTATCCATGAAGTGGCAGCAAGTTTTTTATGCATCTTTCATACGATGAAACGATCTGAGCGACATGATAGTCCAGTGGGTAGAACACCCGCCCGAAAAACAGAAGGGCGTGAGTTCCAATCCTGGGACGGGCCTACACCAATTTGTCTTTTCTAAAGTCATATGTGTGGTTAATTTATCATGGTTGCTAACGGTGAGGGAAAACATCGTGAGGAAACCCACATGGCTGAGTTGTACTTAGTCATGTGACAGTGTATTCGTACAAACCGGCGATAGGCCTGCCCCCTATCACGTGAGTACACTGTCTAAGCAAAACGTGGGTACCTTCTCTGGAAACTAGATGACGCTTGCCATGTGAGTTCAGGAGTATTGGTACCTCTGCCAACCCCTTCGGGGAATAACGGCGTGAACGTTCATGTTTATGTTATGCTCATACAATGCAAATAAAATTACGTTTTCCGATGAAACCTTTAGCCGAAAAGCTCTAAGTGATAGTGGGCGATATAAATGGAAACCCTTGCCTATAAAAATGATTTTGCTTCACGTTACTTCCATAATTTAAAAGAATTGAGTCTTTTTAAGGAAAAACATTTTACATTTAACACAATTTATTGCTCTAGTTTTGTTTTAGGTTTCTGTAGGATCTAGAAAATCTTATATTTTCATCAAATACGTCTATGTGTCTGTCTAACCTTGCGCGGCATAGTTCGCAGTAAAATATAAATCGACTCGACATGTAAAGATTGAATGTTTTTTTCCTATAAAAATATACATACATATACTCACGGCTATAAATCCCTAGAAGGGGTAGCCAGAGCTAAGGAACTTGAAGTTCCTCAGCCACTTTTGGAAGTTGCGTCGGGAAAAGATAGTAAAATAAAGGTTGTTGGTGATGGGTCTCCAACCACATCGCCCAAAAATCCCTTAAAGGCCCCAATACCGTTAGTCGCCTCTTACGTACACCCACCGGAAGAAATGGGGTATATTAACGGGGTATTATTGGGGTAGAAAAAATATATTGTCTGTAATATCGTTAAATACGTCTTTTTTCATTTGTTATCCATTTACGAAATTATTTAATTAAAGCGACATGATAGTCCAGTGGGTAAGAACACCCGCCCGAAAAACAGAAGGGCGTGAGTTCCAATCCTGGGACGGGCCTACACCAATTTGTCTTTTCTAAAGTCATATGTGTGGTTAGTTATATATGGTTAAATTTTTGTATTGTATTTGCTTGGCTAACATTTTTTACATTTAAAATGTTTTTGGTGGGATATCATTACTTTTTGTTAAGAAATAAGTTGGTATTTTTTTTTCTGCGTTTGATTTTATACCTGCCTTACTATCTATCTACTGTTTTAATCAAACAAATCAATGAATTTGGCAAAAGAAACAAAGCTACAAACAACCCAATCTAAAAACAATCAGCAAGAAAAAAAGCAGAATTTACAACACCGTTACCAGCTGTAACTCATACGACGACGAAGCATAAAACTCAACCTTATAGGCGGGATTTCGCTAGACAACCGAACAGCATGGGGTCGCTCGCGCGTATTAGCGCGGCTGGCGCTCGCTTTGGTACCTTCGCAGATCCCGTCATGCCCCGCCCCTGCCCCTCACCCCGCGCGTCTTGCCCTGTGATCTCCTGTGGCCCCACGCTTGTAGCGACGTGGTAGCGACTAAGTTTAAGTTAGTTTATGTTATTTCATGTATGTAATTATCATTATTACAATCATAAATAGTATTATGTTATTAAATATGATTATGGGCGCTGACATTACACAAAATCAAATCATTTTATTTAATTTCCTTAGGTTTAATGATTAGCAGGTATCTATGTATTATGAAAACGCTATCCGATGTTGTGTCATACTCATACTGTATGACTCATACAGTGGTCGTATAGGTACTAGGTGTTATGATACCTATTGATTAGTACGACAGGAATCGAATCTGAGTTTTTATATATTGAAGAAATGTATTGCTATTGTTCGCAACCAACCGGGCTGTGCTAGTACAGTTAGTACCTATACTCATAGTTTGAGTTTTGTAATTGCAAATAACTTTAGCGTCGAAGTTTAATGAATGATCAAGTAAGTATGCATAGCATACCTAAACCTATTCAGAACGGAGTTTTATATTAGCGTCAAAAACATTTCATCATGTGTTAAGGCAAGGAATAATAAAGACGAAGACTTGCTAATAAAACATTTACTTTTAAATAAGACAGTTATTACATTTACAATATGTATGTTAAGTCGACGGTGGTTGGTTGCGTAGTGCGTTCTCCCGCCAGCGATCTCCGCGCCGCCGCGCCTGCGGATTGCCTATACACGCGAATCAGGCGTAAACATCCTCCGGGACGTTGAAAGCTTGATGTAGTTAGCTTTTAATATTCTCGTGGGGTAGTAAACAAAGCCTATTTACTGCTCTACGTAAGACCCCTTTTGATGTGGTTACATCAGCAACCCGGCTAACACCGTCCGCTCCTGGATAGAGGCGTGACACACGTCCAAGGCGCCATTGAAGTGGAGGCAGGTTGTCCTGTCACGGTCGCCAAATGTTAAGGCAAGGAATAATAAAGACGAAGACTTGCCTAAAAAACATTAACTTTTAAATAAGACAGTTATTACATTTACAATATGTATGTTAAGTCGACGGTGGTTGGTTGCGTAGTGCGTTCTCCCGCCAGCGATCTCCGCGCCGCCGCGCCTGCGGATTGCCTATACACGCGGATCAAGCGTAAACATCATGGAATTTATTATGATTTCTATACAAAATGTTCTTGTGAGGGAAATATTGAAAAATCTTAAAAATTCTCCGTTTTCAGATTTTTTCCTTTGTTAATATTTGATCACCGACCTGGATGCCGAATTTCAACTTCCTGGGATATCTGGAAGTGGGTTAGCTTTTTGATCTATATGTCAGTGAGTCACTAAAAAAATAGCGATTTTTGGACGTTTATATCTTAATAACCCTTTGTTATGTATTTATGGAAATTAGGCTACTAGTTTGTATCCTTAATATCAACAAATGAGCCAAATTTGGTTGGTTTATGTTGATTCGATTTTGAGTTATGATGGTGTAAAAAGTCGCTCCAAATGGTTCGTGTAATATACACATACGGTGCGCGCTCGCCGCCTTGGCTTGGCTTGACGCACTGCCGTGCGTCTTGATCTGTAGAGAGGTCAATTCTGTACATGAAAAATATTTTCAAAATAACTATCAGGGGGTGATTGGTGATCGATACTGATGCAAAAAATGCAATCAGTAAAATTTTTGTCTGTCTGTCTGTCTGTCGGTTTGTATGTGCCTTATGGAAACTAAAACTACTCGACGGATTTTAACGAAAGTTGGTACAATTATTCTTCATACTCCTGGGCAGGTTTTTGTATACTTTCCAGCAGAGTAGTAAAGGGGTATTTTGAGAAAACGGGAGAAGTTACTCCATTTTTTAAGCTTCCGTCGCGTGTGCAGCCTTAATGGTTAAGCTTACATAGAAATCATGTATGACAGAAATATTCTTCATAAAATTGTCTAAAAAATTCTCCAGAACAGTATATGTCTATCTTTTATGGTTGACTCACAATAAAACGTGTAACTCCTGATAGCTTAGCAGTTCGGAGCATTCTGATTATATTTGTTTACTCTTACATTTATAATACTCTCACTCATCCCTAATTTAAAAAGGTAACATTATTACCTATTCAATATAAAATATATCATAGAAATCGGTAAAGAAACACCGAAATTAAACATGAAATAAGCCAACGCGCCCGTGACCAAAACCAAATAATTACTAATTTACATATTAAATACTAGATGGCGCCAGTAGTTGTAGTTGTTTAGTACTTCATTGCGTTTTACTCAAGTCAATTTCAACTCATTCTAAAAATTAGTTTATGTTCGAAGATACTAAACCGTTCATATGAGCACTTTCACAGAAATCACAAAGCTACACTCAGGGGCTGGAAATGAAAACTTCCCTCCATCCTCACTTTGTAGTTTTTAACAGCGCAATATATTAACTCTTCAACAGAAACCTGATACAAAAACGCGCCGTGATTTGCATATTCACCAATAGATGGCACTGTCGGTGGCTACATCGCGGTATATTTCTTCTTTATTAGAGTATATAAACCAAAAAATTCTTCGTATGCTTCGGTGTCTCGATGTGTCATATACGATTCAAATATGTATACCTCTAGGTATAGGTATGTAGATGATTGTAATTGAAATTCGGGTGATTAGCTTCGAAATGGCGTTAATTTGGCAACATAAACTGAGTGTTTACCTCATGAGGTACCATCGACGACACGGTCGCTCATTACCAATTTCAAACTATTATCCCTTGCAGATGCGCCGCCCACTTTTACTAATACAATAGATGTCCTTTAACAATATTTTTTAACAATGTTCCTATATCATCTTCAGCCAATAGACTATAGACATATACATACATACATATACTCACGGCTATAAATCCCTTAAAGGGGTAGCCAGAGCTTTGAAATGAGAAATTGCTCAGCCACGTTTGGAAACTTGATTGGGAAAAGATGGTAATAATAAATGTTTCTGGTGACGGGTCTCCAACCACATCGCCCAAAAATCACTCAAAAAGCCCCTATACCCTTAGTCGCCTCTTACGATCACCCACGGGTAGAAATGGGGTAGTGTTATTCACATATGCCTTTTTATATCACCGAAAGAGAGGCTACAGATAAAAAAGGACCCATTATGTGTGGTAGCACAAGCTACCTGTAACTATATTTTATTAAATGATGTTTTCCAGAACAGCTTGTAAATGTGGCTAAAGTATTTTAAATGTTCAAGGCCTGGATACTTCTTCTTGGGATCGATAGCCGTGATTTAATCTATAGACTACTAACTACACTACTTGAACGTGTAAAAAAGAAACAAAGAATAGAGAAATATCGCGCTGGATGCCAACTGACACTGTAGCTCAGTTGGCAGAGCGACGGGGGCGTATACCCGAAGGTCGCGGGTTCGAACCCCGCCAGTGTCGAAATTTTTCTTTCCTTTAATAACATCTTTTATTTATGAGTAATAATCCCCACATGAGGAATTCATGTCAAAAAACATTAAATTATGGGTACTATTTGTAAGAAAACGCTAAAATAAACTGACTAATCATTCCATCAAACTGACCCGACTTCTTCAACCGCGACACGAGTATAATGAATGTATCGACTCAACCTTTAAATTTTAGTCGGTAACTCACTCACTCACTTTGGTCTATTCGAGTGCTGCCTCGACTCGCGCCTCGAAAAAGTGAGGAGCTACGTGAGGTGGTTTATATTTCAAATACGAAGACTCCCTCATTTTCTTGCGACGAGGAACTCAAACGAGGTACCTCACGAGTGAGGGGTTCATCACTAAGCAAGAGGGCTCTCTATTTCCAGTGTATTTCTTTACTCTATGGCTACACTATTCAGGAGTGCTCTAAGTAGTAATCATTGCGCTAAATTTCACAAAGCTTGAGCAGTGTTTGAAGAAACATCAGATATTAATAAAACAACGCTACCCGTGCGAAGCTGGGCCGATCCACTAGTTTGTAATATAATGTGTGAATCTTAATGATTTCATACAAATACCCTTTCACCACCATTTCTGCATAAAAACTGCATGAATATATTTTTATTAACTTAATGCTCTCGGGAACATTGCACTTTACTCAAGGTTTTCATATAAAAATATGAACGAGCGACGTGACCAGACACCTTAATGAAACTTTTTCATGGACCCCAGAACTATTTAAAAATCTAATGCTATAGTATGCCACCGTGATAGCTCAGTGGGTAGGACACGACTTATCTTGCAGACGATGGGGGATCAGATCCGGGGTTAGGCCTACAACAATTTGTCTTTTCTAAAGACATCGTGGGGTTAATTTATCATGGTTGTGGCTAAGTTGTGCTTAGTCATTTTACAGTGTATTCATACAAATGTCACGAGATGTCTAGAAGTATTAGTACCTCTACCAACCCCTTCAAGAATATACAGTGTGAACAAAAAAATACATGTTTATTGTAATTAATATTACTCTACGAATATAACTTATATCTGATCGACGGAGTAAATACCGTCTGATGTCATGTTCTGGTTTCCACGCTGCTGTATTTTTGGCGAATATTGGCTATGGTAGAGCATCAAAGCAGTATAAATAACTGTTTTCACGAAATGGTCTCCAGGGAAATGTTGATATGATGTAAGGCTCGCAATACAAGACAGTTCATTTTTAAATAGAATTAAGTTTATGCCCAACCCCGATTGGAACTAATGGCGTGAGTATATGTATGTATGTATGTAAGTGTTAGTATTGCTGTGTAGTGTCGGCTTAGAATAGTACTACTTTCTTCTGGTGGGTGTACGTAAAAGGCGACTAACGGTATTGGGGCTTTTAAGGGATTTTTGGGCGATGCGGTTGGAGACTCATCACCAAGAACCTTTATTTCACCATCTATTCCACCTACCTTCCAAAAGTGGCTGAGGAATTTCTAATTCTTTAGCTCTGGCTACCCCTTTCTTGGGATTTGTAGCCGTGAGTATATGTATGTATGTATGTAAGTTTATGAAAATGGTTAGCCCTTATGGAGCGGTTAACGGGAGTAGTAGCGAAAGAGACAATGAAAATGATAAGGTGTTAGAAGACGGTCGTATCAAAACAATAAATAAAGGCATGAGAAATAAAATATAGGCGGAAGTACTAAGTGCGATGAATGAAAAAGTAGGTTTGATTAAGACAGAGAGATTTGTTACATTTTCATGTAATAATCGTTACGTGATTTTTGCGTTCGATGTCGTCATTAAGAATAAAAATTTATAAATCTTTAAAAACTCATAACGTCACAATTATTTATTTGAAATGAAAACAAATCGTTTTTTTTATTTTGTGTTTGCTATCGAACGAAAATATTTGATGAACACCAATATAATTATGTACTATTTTATTTTCTCTTTATAATTTTTTATTTTACTATTATACTTAAACGATTTGTTTTTGTATCTTTGGACTTGAAACAAAATAAAAAATGCCCATCAGCACACTATTGTTAAGTTACTTAGTTATTTAAAAGAGCCTGTTTGCTGCGTCACAGGGAAACCTACTGCGGTAAAAACAGAAACCAACTCATTTTAAACATAACATAACATAACAATACATAACATAAACGTTCACGCCGAATATCCCCGTGATTTTGTCACCTGGTGTTCAGAGTACCCACGTTTTGCATGGACAGTGTACTCACGTGATAGGGGGCAGGCCTATCGCCGAGGCTATTATCATTTTAAACTGCTTAATTTTGTAAAATAAATGCCTTTTTTTATAAAACGACGTGATAGCTCAGTGGGTAGAACACCGCTTATCGTGCAGACGACTAGTGTTCTAATCCCGGGTCCGGCCTAAACCAATTTGTCTTTTCTAAAAGACATATGTGTGGTTAATTTATCAGGGTTGTTAACGGTGGGGGAAATGCATCGTGAGGAAACCCACATGGCTGACTTGTACTCAGTCATGTGACAGTGAATTTGTACAAAACGGCGATAGGCCTGCCCCCTACTACATGATTAGACTGTCCAAGCAAAAAGTGGGTACTCTGAACACCAGGTGACAATGTCACGTGATGTTGGAATGTTGGAGTTTTTCGACCAAAATAAAACTTTGCAAACCGAATTGGCGATCAAAATTCTCTACCTACTCGAAGTATACGCACATACATCTAAGTTATATTTTTATTTCAATGGTTCCTGTCACCCTGAAAGAGCCTTTATTCTCATCAAAAAGAGAAAAAGCACACAACATCCCAAGACGGCTAATCCGTTCTATTAGTTTCCTTGAAATCGGACTTAAATAGTTGCGGGGAATTCGTTTCATTATAACATTGTTTACTTACAGCTCACTTCGTTAGTTTAACCTATTTAGTATAGTTGTTAGTTGAGAGATACCCTTTTATATATACATACAAATATAACAAAATTTCAACGGTTGAGTGACGGATCGTATTCAAAAAACATTGCATATAAGAGTTTACGACGAAAAGGTTCTCAAGTACTTTGCCAATTATGAAAAAACTGAGCAATATGTTAAAAAACCGTAGAGTTTGGATTGCATTTCCCAGGTCAACCTATTTCTACGATCTGGCCAAGCGTGGATGACAAAATCGTGAAACGTTGACGATTTGATGATCTGGTCAAATGAGGTTGGCCACATCATGAAATGTGACTATTTCATGAAATGATTGATTATTTCACGATGTGTTCAAATCTACGATATGGCCATGACATATACATATATATACTAATGGCTATCAATCCCTAGAAATGGTAGCCGCATTGCCCAAAAGTAACATAAAAAGCCCCAAAAACCCTAATTTGCCTCTTGCGACACCCGTGGGAAAACTGAGTTAGTGCTATTCTAAGCCGAAACTACACATTTTACACATAGCATCATAAAGGTCATAATATGTGTAGCCTTTGAATAAATAAACTAATTCAGTAACATGGTATTGACGCCATATTAATGAAATTTAATCAGCCATTATGTGCTTACGTTCTGATTGATTAATTTAGTGGTGTATTTACGAGTAATACGAGGCGACTGTGATGAGATCACCATGAGACACATATTAATATCAAACTTGATTGGATTCCTGCTATGAGTAAACACAATTATTTATACTCGTGATTTGTCAGAGACTGGACTATTTATTGACAGAAAATCATATTAATTATGATCTGGTGAAACCTCCTCAGTGGTCATTGACGTTTCTCTGATATTAACATTAGGTGATTCACATAACATAACATAACATAAACATAAACGTTCACGCCGAATATCCCCGAAGGGGTTGGCAGAGGTACTAATACTTCTGAACATCACGTGACTTTGTCACCTGGTGTTCAGGGTACCCACGTTTTGCATCGACAGTGTACTCACGTGATAGGGGGCAGGCCTATCGCCGTTTTGTACGAATACACTGTCACATGACTAAGTACAACTCAGCCATGTGGATTTTCTCACGATGTTTTCCCTCACCGTTAACAACCGTGATAAATTAACCACACATATATATAGAAAAGACAAATTGGTGTAGGCCAGACCCAGGATTTGAACACTAGTCGTTTGCACGATAACCGAGTGTTCTACCCACTGGGCTATCACGGTTGCTATTGCATATATAAAATGCATTGCATAAATAATAACGTTTATTGTCTAATACAACCAATATAGCTTAGTGGAGATAGTAACCGCCTATCATGTATAGAGGCGTAGGTTCATATGATGAAATGGGGCCTTACCAATGTGTCTTTTCTTAATTTATGTGTTAAGGTTAATTCATAATTGTTGTTAATGGTATGGGAAACATCGTAAGAATCGGCCATAAATCCCAAAAAAGGTAGCCAGAGCTTCAGGGCTGGAAACTCCTCAGCAACACTTGGATGTTGGTAGGGGACAAGATGGTAGAAATAAAGTATCGTTGGTCGTAGGTCTCCAACCGCATCATCCAAAAACCACTTAAAAAAACAAAGGGATGTCTAGAATTATAATTGGTGTAAACACTACTTACACGTGTAATAGAATTGCCATTGACACGGTAGCTCAATTGGCAGAGCGACGGGGGCGTATACCCGAGGTCGCGGGTTCGATTTCCGCGTGTGTCGAAATTTTTCTTTCCTTTATTTATTCTTTATGTATTAGTAATAATCCCCACATGAGGTTTTCATGAAAAAAAAGATTTAAAAATTTTTACTTTTACTCTTTGTGCTGTCGCTTAAAACTTAATACTACGAGTATTCTTTCTTACAAAAGTGTTCCTCTTGTGTTATTTTCATTAAAATAAACAGCTTTACAAACACCCAACTAAACATTCATGAATACATCTCCTTATTAAAACACAAAAAGCAAAACATTAAGAGAACACCTTCCTCCTTTGAAAATGTTTTGAAGCTCGCCCGAGCATCGTATGCCTCGTATTGTAAACGAGAACAGCGTACTGACCATCTCACTGTACAGGACTTCGCTCTCGTGTTGCATGCTTCTACACGCTTCAGTTGAGAAACGTACATGTCCGCCTTCGACGAAAACATTTCTAGTCCTCGCACACGATGATTTTGCTGTGGTTTAAGATTTGCCCTGTTCAAGCAAAGTTATAAGCGATCATGTGAAATCATCATCATGTAAAATAGACATTGCGTTATAAAGTAATAGAGATAACTTTTGGGCTATTTTACTATAATATGGTAGAATTTTGATGAATTGATTTATTTAGTTTCATATGTTTATATATTACAAGGGAACTCCACGTAGATTGATACAATAATACATTGCAATGTGAATTTGCATAAAAGGATTTACACACTTTGGTTGCTTTTAACAAATTTTCGATCGCTGTGCTATAAACCACAAAGTTAGTTTTGATTATAATGAATTAGAGAATGGCAATCTGTGAGTTTGATTTGATTATAAACTTATTTGCTAAGAATCCTGGAGCATAAATTGATATTGGGTTATAAAAGTGATAGTGTCAATGTAATATTTTACTGATGGAATATAATAACATTTTAGCTTAATTATTATTTTATTTTACATACATACATATACTCTGGCTACTGGAATAACAAAATCCTCAGCCACTTTTGGACGTAGTGTGGGGATAAGATAGTAAAACAAAGGTATTTGGTCTCCAATCGCATCGCCTTTAAATCAATTAAAATACCCAAATACCCTTCGCCCCCTCTTATGACCATTCACGGGAAAAAATGGGGTAGTGCTATTCTAAGCCGACACTGATGACCTGCACTTCTTTCTTCTTCTTCTTCTTTCTTCTTCTTTTATGAAAAAAACAGAAGTTAAGATAGTGTTTTGGTATTTTGGATATAAACCGGATGCAAAAAATGTAGTCCACGCGGACGTAGTCGCGGGCAAAAAGCTAGTACATAAGTATACTCACGCCATCAGTTCCCATTGGGGTAGGCAGAGGCTATCAATCGCCACTTTGGTCGATCCTGGCAAACCTCTCTAGCTTCATTTAAATACATCAATATTTTTAGACGTGCTCTTTTATTCGTCATACTAAGGACGCCTGCCGTTTGGAGCACACTCATTATTCAAATGTGTCCTCCGAGGTCGTCCTCTACTAACATTACCATCCACATTAGCACTTTAAATCTCTTTTACCAATTTACTATCATACTCTTGATGCTGTGTAGTGTCGGCTTAGAATAGCAATACCCCAATTATTCCGGTGGGTGTACGTAAGAGGCGACTAACGGTATTGGGGTTTTCAAGGGATTTTTGGGCGATGCGGTTGGAGACCCATCACCAAAATCCTTTAATTTACCATCTTTTTCCATCGTACTTTCCAAAAGTGGCTGAGGAATTTATGATTCCTTGGCTCTGGCTACCCCATCTAGGGGCCGTGAGTATATGTATGTATGTATCATCCTCTTATAAACACATTTTATTCGAAGCTTAAAATATGTTTATTACTTTTCATGGAAACATATTTTTATACACTTTTGTATTTGACATTAAATTATATTCCAACAGTTATTAAAATGCTATTAGCTCAATGCAATAAAAAATACTCTTTCATCGTTTCTAATCGTGTTACTTTATTAGGAGTTTTTTTTCAGCGTTAATTATCAAGAAGACTTATTTTGGGCCAAATACCATGAAGACGTAACGGCGTAGCCTCTTATTTGTCACGTTTTTCTCAAAATGAATCCAACAAAGGCATGGTAATGTCGAAGTGATATTTATTTAAGCTCTTGAGCTGACCGTCTTAGAAATAATAAAATTCGTAAATTAAATTCGTAATAGACGCAAACATCTTGAAATGCATGAGCTCTGAAGTAACAATTTATTTGCATAAATTTACTTAGAAAACTTTTTAGCTCTAATTAGTGTTAAGTCACTATCGACCGATTTCTGAATTGAATATTCCAGCTGAGAACAACTTAAGTATAGTTCTGTCGCATTGAAATCTTAACAACTGAATGAGACAAAACGATACTTAAGTCGTTCTCAGCTTGAAGACTCAATTCAGAAATTTGGCGTATGTGTGATACTCACAGAAATACATAATATAGTGGACTCTTGTTGTAAATTCGGTATGCAAAAATTTACAAAAGTGATGCTTATTACGAAAACATTCGAGATATTATGTATTAAAAAAATATTTTCTTGAAATTAAATCAAATTAAGCCAAGATGACTGTTATTTTATCAAAAAACTGTAACAGTTTTTAATCTTCAATGTTATTTCAAAGACATTAGTTTTTGTAATTCAACAATAATATAATTTGTTTAGTGATAATATCGTAATAATTTCATTTGAGATCACAAATTCGCGAAATGTTTTGCAATCAGCAACATTATTATTAAACATTTCACTTATGGCGATAGGCCTGCCCCCTATCACGTGAGTACACTGTCCAAGCAAAATGTGGGTACTTTGAACAACAGGTGATAATGTCACGTGATGTTCAGAAGTATAAGTAACTCTGCCAACCCCTTCTGGGATATTCGGCGTGAACGTTTGAGTCGTTTGAGTTGAGTTGATTTCGCTTCAATTACATGTCGCTACGTGATTTTGTCAATCGATGACGTCATTAAGAACAAAAGATTAACAATCTTTAAAAAATCATAACTTTGCAACTAGTTATTATAATTATGAAAAATATTCAAATTAGTCTTTTATTTTCGTGTTTGCTATCGAATAAAAATATTTAATAAATATAAAAAAAAACCTTTGCATACCGAATTGTTGCTTGACTTTGGCGAATATACGTGCATTTATATACCCACGCCATTAGTCCCAATTGGGGTAGAAAGAGGCTATCGATCGCCACTCTGAACAATCCTGGTATTGAACTTCAGTCGTTCATTGTTTTATTGTTTTTACTATTTCATTATTACATATAACTTTTAAAGTTTTTAAAATAACATAACTAAGTATATAAATTAATATTTAGGTTAAGGTTGTTAATAGGTTGTGTTTAGTCAAGTTTGGTTTTGCATACTGATTATCATTTATTTCTAGTTAAGAGTTGTGTACTTGTTTTTCCTCACCATAAAAGTTGTCTGGAAGAAATCGCGTTAAGGCGATAAGTCCATCTTTGTGTCATCATCATCATCAGCCCACACTCGTCCACTGCTGGACATAGGCATCTCCCATGGCGCGCCACCTCTTCCTATCCTCGGCCAGCCTCATCCAACCACTCCCGGCCACCTGCTTTAGGTCGTCGGTCCAGCGGGCTGGAGGGCGCCCTACACTGCGTCTGCCAGTGCGTGGTCTCCACTCAAGAACTCGTCTTCCCCAGCGGTTATCGGTTCTTCGGCAGATGTGACCAGCCCACTGCCACTTCAACTTGCTGATCCGATGAGCTACGTCGGCCACTTTAGTTCTCTGTCGGATCACGTCATTTCTGAGGCGATCCAACAGAGTGATGCCGAGCATAGCTCGCTCCATCGCTCTTTGAGTGACTTTGAATTGGTGGACTAGTCCAGCCGTGAGTGTCCACGTTTCCGCACCATACGTTAACACTGGCAGGACGCACTAGTTGAAAACCTTAGTCTTCAGACATTGTGGGATGGCCGAGGAGAAGATATGCCGAAGTTTTCCAAAAGCAGCCCAGCCCAGCTGGATGCGTCTTGCAGCCTCTTTGTCGAAGTTGTTTCTACCGAGTCGTAGCGTCTGACCTAGGTAGACGTACTCCGGCACAACTTCGAGCTCTGCTCCCTCGACAAGAACTGGTCTTGGCTGAACAAGACGATTGAACATGATTTTCGTCTTGTCCAAGTTCATGCCAAGCCCCACTCGCCGAGAGGCTGAGTTTAGGCTACTAATCATCCCGCCGAGATCCTCCAGCGTTTCTGCCATAACGACTATGTCGTCCGCAAACCTGAGGTGTGAGATGTACTCGCCGTTGACACATATACCTTTTCCATTCCAGTTCATCATCTTGAAGACGTCGTCCAACGCATTCGTGAACAGTTTCGGGGATATGACATCCCCCTGTCTCACCCCTCGCTGCAGTTGGATGGGTTCTGTCTTTTGATCCTGTACTTGGACGGTCATGGTCGCAGCATTGTACAAGTGTCTCAACACCTCAATGTAGCGCCAGTCGATTCGGCAACGCTGTAAGGATTGTAGAACAGCCCAGGCTTCGATGGAGTCGAAGGCTTTTTCATAGTCCACGAATGCTAGACACAGCGGCTGATTATACTCTTCGGTTTTCTGTATAATCTGCCGTACTGTGTGGATGTGGTCTACGGTGCTAAAGCCTTTTCGAAACCCAGCCTGCTCCACGGGCTGGAACTCATCGAACCTCTGGGCAAGACGATTCGAGATGACCCGTGAGAACAGCTTATATACGTGGCTCAAGAGCGCGATCGGTCTGTAGTTCTTGAGAAGGGTTTTATCTCCTTTTTTGAAGAACAAGACCACGACGCTCTCGCTCCACGCCTCCGGAATAGTTCCACTGTAGATGACATTGTTAAACAGATCTTCCAGGGCTCTCAGTACAGGTGTACCTCCTGCCCTTAGAAGCTCTGTCGTTACATCTTTGTGTACTAAGTTTTAATGTTCTGTACTTTTGTAAAAACATTATATCTATTCTGTATGCAATAAGGTGTTCAAATAAATAACATAACTAAGGGTCGAGATTGGATCTTTTTATCAATTGTGATGTGAAACAAAACTACATAACACTCTGAACAATAAACTTTAGAATTAGAATTTTCTCCTCCACTTCTAGAGTTTGAGTGGGGAAAGTGTTTACAGGTCTCCAACAGCATCGCCCAAAAATCTCTTAAAAAGCCTTATTACACTAAGTAACCTCTTACAAACACCAACGACAGGAAATGGAGTAGCGCTATTCTAAACTGATACTACAATGTGTAGTCTACACAGTTATTTGTCATTGAATACTGTATGTTGTGTGCTCAATAAAAAATATTTTCTCTCTTTCTTTGTTTCTTTATTAATAACTTAAATAAAGGCATATATATAAATCCACCAGATTAACTCGAGCTCAAGCCCTAATTTCTTACATAAACATCGAATAAAACCCTTGAAAAAAGTGGTCATCAACAGACAATCGTCATTTTTGTCAGGTAGGATCGCGTAATTCGAGGAATGTAATGAATTTGGAACATTTGACGAGAAAGGACAACGTCTCAAATAAAGGCTGACGTTCGTTTCGAGACATCACGTACGTCCCACCGCACATAAAGGTGCTCTACCTTTTTTCCAGGGAAATTGCAAATCTCGAGAAATAACAGTCAATAAAGATTTAGCTTATTACTTACATAGGTAAAATGAATTTTGGAACAACGCATTTTGTCCGCAAATGGTTTTGATAAAATTTTGAATCGTATTGATAAATGGTATTTCTGGATTTGATTTCTTATGTTATTATATTATTTATTTTTATTTTATTATTATATTTATTTGTTTATTTTTATTTAATGCAACAAATCTGACCAACCGGTATTAAAAATTGTTTCATCAGTTGTAATGTTTTAACCTTTAAAATTAACTCTCAAACGCAAATGTTCACGCCATATATCACCGAAGGGATAGGCAGAGGTACTAATACTTCTAAAAATCACGTGAAATTGTCACCTGGTGTTCAGGCTACTCACGTTATGGTTGGAGAGTATACGCACGTAATAGAGGCAAGCCTATCGCCGTCTAAGTATAAATACACTGTCACATTACTAAGTAGCCATGTAGTGCCGGCTTAGAATGTCGCTACCCCTTTCTACCCGTGGGTGATCGTATGAGGCGACTAAGGGTATAGGGGCTTTTTAAGTGGTTTTTGGGCGATGCGGTTGGAGACCCGTCACCAAGAACATTTATTATTACCATCTTTTCCCCAATCAACTTCCAAAAGTGGCTAAGGAATTTCTCATTCCAAAGCTCTGGCTACCCCGTTAAGGGATTTATAGCCGTGAGTATATATGTATGTATTACTAAGTAAAACTAAGTCATGTGGGATTACTCACGATGTTTTCCATCAATGTTAAAAACCATGATAAATTACATATGTCTTTAGATAAGACACATTGGTGTAGGCTCGACCCAGGGGTAGAAACATGATAAGCGCATGTTCTAACCCCTGAGCTATCATGGTTGTTTAGATAAACTTTTATTTGCGAGTATAATATATTTTAATACTTTTGTTTAAAAAAAATAGATCTACAGATATTATTTTAACGAAAACCATAAACTAACTTGGTTTGACAACCGAAATCTAATTACGCTCATTCAGAACTCATCACAAACATGAATTACATCGAATATGGTTCCAAAAACACGTAAAACCTTTAATTTAAATATTTTTCGAAGCGAATTTGTATTTGAATTCCAATTAACCTTGTTGAGTCTGCGGATTTGTCGAATTGATATATTTTTTTGGTTTATACCACTCATAAAATTGCAGTAAAGTGGAATGATTGACATCGCACAAAAGGCAGCTCGTGAATTTTCCAAAAAGCAACTCAGCTCGGTTTTCCAATCAACATTTTATAGTTATAGGTGCGCTACGGATGGTACACGTTCGTATTCCTCACTCCAATCAAGTGACCTCATGCATTCTACGTCAATTTTACTGGCATTTTAGTTTGCGGTGAGATATTGGACGTGGTAGTGATATAGAGACCAATCTATAAAGGTTAAATAGCGTAGTTAAGGTTCATAACTGTATTTTAATCATCAAACTATAAATCTTCGTAATTAATCAAAGTTTAACATTAACATCAGTTTTATATTTATGTCCCCTTTTATATACGATATTAACATAAGATTCTAAACTTCAGTATCAATCTGTTTTTAAGCAACCTTTGCAAATAAAAATAAAAGCAACATTTGTAATGAGTATTTAAACTACAAAAAAAATGGTGTTTAAATGATCTGTAAAGATGACATTTCTGATGAGGAAGTTCCGTTGTTTAAAAGGCTACAAATCCTCCCTCTGCCATCTTTATACATTTTCGAAATGTTTATGTTTCCCTTTAGAAATCCATCATGATTCGTGAGATTATCAAATAATAGACCACAAAGAGGCAATCATTCTATTCAGTATGAGTTCGAAATCACGAAATGTTCGGCTATTTGTCAGTGAAATTACTATGACATGGCTATGAACTTGTATAAATTATTAAGCTATGATATATTCGTTTGACTATTTGATGCAAAAAGCAACCGGACCCGGAACATAAATGATATAATAATATGTTTTTCCAAGTCGTATAACGTAAAATATGTTTCTCAGTTATGGATTAATTAAGATATCACTTGCTTATGAAAGGTTGGAAATCGACTCAAAACTCAATTCAACAGTTCGCGGTCTTTATCCCTGAAGGGTTTGGCTGAGGTACTGATACTTCTGAACATCACGTGACATATTCACCTGGTGATCAAAGTACCCTAGAGAGTAGAGTTTGCTAGGACTCACGTGACAGGGGGCAGACGTATTATCGTTATTTTATCTATACTTATAATAAATCTGTAGAGAGGTCAATTCTGTACATGAAATATATTTTCAAAATAACTATCAGGTGGTGATTAGGGATCGATACTGATGCCAAAAATGCAATCAGTAAAAATTTTGTCTGTCTGTCTGTCTGTCTGTCGGTTTGTATGTTCCTTATGGAAACAAAAACTACTCGACGGATTTTAACGAAACTTGGTACAATTATTCTCCATACTCCTGGGCAGGTTTTTGTATACTTTCCAGCAGAGTAGTAAAGGGGAATTTTGGGAAATTTTGGGAAAACGGGAGAAGTTACTACATTTTTTAAGCTTCCGTCGCGTGTGCAGCCTTAATGGTTAAACTTACATAGAAATCATGTATGACGGAAATATTCTTCATAAAATTATCTAAAAAAAAATCCGCAACAGTTTATGTCTATCTTTTACGGTTGACTCACAATAACACGTGTAATTCCTGATAGCTTAGCAGTGCGGAACATTCTGACTATATTTGTTTACTCTTACGTTTGTAAACCTCTCACTCATCCCTAATTTAAAAAAGGTTACATTATTACCTATTCAATAAAAAAAAAATCATAGAAATCGGTAGAGAAACACCGAAATTATACATAAAATAAGCCATCGCGCCCGTGACCAAAACCGAATCGTTACTAATTTACATATAACATACTAGATGGCGCCAGTAGTTGCATCCTACAACACGTAATGATTTATTTTTTAGATTGTTATAAATACTTCATAGCGTTTTATTCCAAAATTTGCTATTAAACGGAAATACTGAACCGTTCATTAAAGCGCATTAAAAATCACCAAACTACACTGTTTAGGGAGTGCTATAAATTTTATAAATTGAAAACATTGCGCTGAATTTCACAATGCTTGAGCAGTGACTAAAGAAAGAAACCTCAGATATTTAAAAAACAACGCTACCCGTGCGAAGCTGGGACGATCCACTAGTTTTTTAATAAGATTTGTAGATTCATACGCATCAAAACCACCAAGTTAACCATGTTACTAAAAGGTATACATAAATAATAGAATTATTTGCAAAGTGACTAACTTATGCTGTGTAGTGTCGGCTTAGAATAGCACTACCCCATTTCTTCCGGTGGGTGTACGTAGGAGGCGACTAACGGTATTGGGGCTTTTAAGGGATTTTTGGGCGATGCGGTTGGAGACCCATTACCAACAACCTTTATTTCACCATCTTTTCCCCACACAACTTCCAAAAGTGGCTAGGGAATTTCTTATTCCTTAGCTCTGGCTACCCCTTCATGGGATTAATAGCCGTAAGTACATGTATTATGTATGTATGTGACTAAAATATTGTCCGTGTTATTCAACAATTTTTTTCCACACCTAGATGTACTGTATTTTAAAAATGAGCTTAAGTAGCGGTACGGTTATTCGTAAACTTTAGTTCCCGCTCGCGATGTAGGCCAGAAGGGTTAAGAACTTATAAGTTGCGATCCTACTAACGCTATTATAATCCTGCTAATGTGGAATTTGTGAGTGCCTATGTACAATTTCAATACTTTATGTATGATCACGCCCTTTTTTTCTATTGGGGTTGGCAGATCCTAACAAATATCTCTGACTTCCCTCATTTTCATTATTGTTCTCATTAGTGCTCTTAACTTACATGTATGAAAAGAAAGAATTCTTTATCATAATTTACAATGTTATACCAGCATTATTTTGAATAAACATTTAATGAAAATATCTGAGATATTTTAAGATAACTTTCAAGTGCAAAACCACATTCATTGTGGAATATTTAATTAAAATAGTCCCATTTGACGATTCCATTGACGACAGATTCCATTTTAGGTCCGGTGGTTGCGGGTTCGATCCCAGCTGAGAGCAATATTGTATGTAATGATGGTGTTATTTATATGTGTATTATTAAATATATCGTTCAGTTAGTATCCCATAATACAAGTCTTTCTCAGTTTGGGGCTAACTTGATATGTGTATAATATGTCCGTGTAAATATATATTTTATTTATTTTAAAACTTGTGCAGGACATCATAAATTATAATTTTAACACAGAAATGACAAATTTAACAATTAAAAGTATTTTTCTTGTTTCATAACATATCAAAAACATAAAACACAATAACAAAAAACACACCGCAATAAAAATTAACTCTGCGTATTATTTTGCTTTGATGATAACAAACACGAAACACCAAAGTATCGTCATTTCCAGACTCCATACAAACGATCTAAAACAAAACAGGATGAAAATTCATTCGCAGGACCACGCAGATAATACAATTTAACTTTGTTTTAATATCCCCGAACGTCTGTTCCGAAACATTTGTTACGAGTTGTCATACACACGAGCTCATTAGTAGCGATCGCTGTAACTTCTAATCGTTGTGATATAGAACAATGTTGATTTGTTGTTAGATGTTTGTTACTGAGAGGGAAAACATTGAGAAATAACGGGTATTTTCTGCTGTGTAGTGCCGGCTTAGAATAGCACTACCCCATTTCTTCCGGTGGGTGTACGTAAAAGGCGACTAACGGTATAGGGGCTTTAAAGGGATTTTTGGGCGATGCTGTTGGAGACCCATCACCAAGAACCTTTATTTCACCATCTAATCCCCACGTAACTTCCAAAAGTGGCTGAGGAATTTCGAATTCCTTAGCTCTGGCTACCCCTTCTAGGGATTTATAGCCGTGAGTATATGTATGTATGTATGTATGAAAAACCCTAATATCAGTCACCTCAAACATGTAACCCACAGGAAGAAATAAGTTAGTGCTATTCACATAGTTTCAAATTTACAGAACTTATACATATATACATATACTCACGGCTATAAATCCCTAAAAGGTGTAGCCAGAGCTTCGGAATCAGAAATTCTTCAGCCACTTTTGGAAGTTAAATGGGGAAAAGATTGTATAATAAATGTTATTGGTGATGGGTCTCCAACCGCATCGCCCAAAAAGCACTTTAAATGCCCCAATACCCTAAGTCGCCTCTTACGTACACCCTCGGGAAGTAATGGGGTAGTGCTATTCTAAGCCGGCACTACACGGCTTATAAATTATTAATTTGCGTTTCCTCATTTCCGGAGACTTTTGATTAGTCAAGGTTGCTTTTGTACGGAAGTGATAAAAGGATGCATGACTATAAAGTCCTTAAAACTACTCTCGGCTCCTTTTCAGTAACAATAGTAAATAAGTTCGCTATTTGAATACTCTTTGTGTTGAAATAAATCTAATACTAATTACACTAAAAACAACAGTGATGAATTAAACGCCTGACTGATTCGATCCACAATTTCTTGGTTTTAGATTGATTAATTGTATAAAATCAAAAGTAAACTAACTAAGCGGCGAAAATAAGACGTAAATCAACACCGTCTTCGGCGTCTCCGACAAAGCTTTTATTGGAATCCAACTTCACCTTGATTTGAATTCTTTTATCACTGGAATCTGTTTTTTCAACTCTCAACTTGTACGTAAGTAAACAGTTGTTCCGGCATAAATGAATCATTATTTGACTTTCACAAATATTTTTTCAATAAGGTTTCCCAATAAAGCCCTTTATTTTTGTAAGATAAAAACCTTCCAGAAGAAAAACTATGCTTGAATGAATTACTTTGAATCAAGTTTAAGTATAATCTTGCATTTTCAACTAACTTTATTGACATAATCTGTTCAATCTAAGTCTTAATTTACTTTCTTCAAACATAAACTTACGGAAATAATTAAATCCATATCAAACAATCATTTTATTAAATTCAATGCAATTATAAAATTTCATTCATAGATGGATAGTTTAAACTCTAAGAAATAATATAGGCTATACTACTAACCCGAAATGTTTTAAAAAATAAACAATTAGGAACAATTCTAGCAACATTTTTAAATATTGAAAATACATAATAACATAAACGTTCACGCCGAATATCCCCGAAGGGGTTGGCAGAGGTACTAATTCTTCTGAACATCACGTGACTTTGTCACCTGATGTTCAGAGTATCCACGTTTTGCATGGACAGTGTACTCACGTGATAGGGGGCAGGCCTATCGCCGTTTTGTACGAATACACTGTCACATGACTAAGTACAACTCAGCCATGTGGGTTTCCTCACGATGTTTTCCCTCACCGTTAACAACCATGATAAATTAACCACACATATGTCTTTAGAAAAGACAAATTGGTGTAGGCCCGACCCAGGATTTGAACACTAGTCGTTTGCACGATAACCGAGTGTTCTACCCACTGGGCTATCACGGTCTTTTTGAAATTGAAAATACATAGGGGGTTTTAAATGATTCTACAGATAATGTAGATTTTCAAGGATTTCCTAGAGACCAAATTTGCCCCAGTATTGATGACCACTTATGTAACTTTCAATTTAGATATAATTATGATCTTTTTTTTTCATGAAATGTTAATGATATGTTACAAACTACTAACATTTAGAAAAAACCTTTCATCAAAAACTATTCTAGAAGACCGAGTTTACGCCAAACAGGTGAAACCCAAAGGCATTATTGTGCTTCAAATAATGGATGGTCCAACATCGCGCCAGCTTACTGTAACTCAGTAGCGTGTTTTGCCACATTTGTCCAGCCAGATCCAAACCTCGGATAAATTCCGATTGAATAATAAACAGCGACACCATCCCATTAATTCTCTTTCCGCAGTCACAGACAGAAACAACCCTTTGTTTACGGTTATTGTTGCGGGAATTCCTGGAGTCTCTCTTGTTTCGTGATGCGATGTGCTCGCAACTATTGTATATTCAAATTGGTTTGCCTAGGAGCGATGTTTATATTGATTAGTATTGAGCTATGAGCTATCTGAATGAAGAATAATAGATTCGAAGGATATGATGAAATATTCATATTGGCAATATTAAAATTGGATATTCTTCCAGTTATTCAAATTAGGAATAGTTTACGAAAAGGTGGCTTGTAAAAGAATTACTAATGCATTTCCCAAATACATTTCAATGAGTAATGAATATGAATCGAAATTGTTCGCGGCTGATTTGTAAGTTGCAAGGCCCATAAAATATAATATAATTTAGTCATTAAAAAATGTGATGTCCTTTTTAGTATTATATTCCTTGACAAAGTTTGCTTTTATCTATTAAAACTAAAAGCTAGATTAAAATCTCCAAATACTATTCATAATGTTTTTTAAATTGATTTTTATACACAAAAATATGTATGTTATTGATATGTTTTTACCAGCACAGAATATTTAGACGATAGACAGAAAATAGGTTTTCTTAATACATTTTTTTTTCACTATTTACAACTCAGAGAATTTAACGTTAAATCTTAAGAAAAGACAAGGAACTACTCTTGCACAGTAAAATATCTGAAAAAGTCAAGCAATTGATTCCCCTACTCTTTCAGACCCAAACATCTGAGGACCGCACTGCCCCTTCATTATATACATACATCCATACATACATATACTCACGCCGTTAATTCCCATTGGGGTAGGCAGAGACTATCGACCGCCACTTCGTACGATCCTGGCAAACCTCTCTTGCTTCATCTACATCCATCAATATTTTCATACATGCTCTTTTATTCTTCATACGCCAGTCTTTATGAGTACACTTTCAATTTAGTCCAAGTCTGTGTGTCTTTCGTGGCCGTCCTCTACTAACATTACCTTTCACATTAGCTCTATAGATACCTTTTACCAATTTCCTATCATCCAATTCATCCATCCTCTCGATGTGCCCATGTGATTTTATTCCTTCATTATATACTACACACAAAAACTAATGAAGGAATAAAAAAATATAACATCACAAATGTTTGCGGCACCGATGTGATTTCAGCTAAAATAGGACGGTAGACATGGATACGTGAGCCGTTTTCCAAAACACATCCCTTCGTGTCACAATCAAACAAGATCGCCTCAACTTAAGTATACTCGCAGGAATCACTGTCGGTTGGCGTGATACAGCACGACCTAAAAAGTTACTTATCTACACTATCCCAAGGGAATTCTCACCTGTCCGTTCTCAGATTTATGTGGACGTAACTTTTGTTTCGGGTTTCAAATGTATTTTCTTATTTTGCTGTGTAGTGTCGGCTTAGAATTTGCTGTGTAGTGTCGGCTTAGAATAACACTACCCCATTTCTGCCGGTGGGTGTTCGTAAGAGGCGACTAACGGTATTGGGGCTTTTAAGGGATTATCGGGCGATGCGGTTGGAGACCCATCACCAACATCCTTTATTTTTCCATCTTTTCCTCACAACTTTCCAAAAGTGGCTGAGGAACTTCTAGTGCCTTAGCTCTGGCTACCCCTTCTAGGGATTTATAGCCGTGAGTATATGTATGTTTGTTTCTTATTTTCTTATTTGCTCTCGAATGGAAACTGTACATAGTATTCAATAAAGTGGTAACGAGTATTGATAACATTGAATATCCGACATTGCTTAAGGAATTTTCTAATAGTTACCTATATATTCCAATTTAATAACTTGAAGGACTAAACAGGATTTTGGGTATTATGATTTTATACTCCTAATAATCGCGGTGACGCCTAACATTTTATTTTATCAACTAGCAATTCGGTATGCAAAGTTTTTTTTTGGTATTTATTGTATATTTTTATTCGATAGCAAACATGAAAATTAAAGATTAATTTGAATATTTTTTACTTAAAATGAGTAATTGTAAAGTTATGATTTTTTTAAGATTGTTCAACTTTTGTACTTAATGACGTCATCGATTGAAAATATCACGTAGCGACATGTAAATAAAGCGAAATGTTTATTAAAAATGTTGCTAATTGCATTACATTTCACGACTTTGTGATCTCAAATGAAATTATTACGATAATATACTAAAGAAACCTATGATTTTCGATATTTGATTAATGAACTGCAAAAACAAATGTCTTTGAAATAACACTGAAGGTCAAATACTGTTGCAGTTTTTTGACAAAATAACAGTCATCTTAGCTTTGTTTGATTTAATTCAAGAAAATATTGTTTAAAAACATAATAATTCGAAATGGTTTCGCAATCAGCACCACTTTTGTAAAACTTTGCATACCGAATTCCCTAGAAATTATTAATATGGCAAAACAATATTTGCCGGGTCAGCTAGTATTCTAATATACAAGACATTCAACAAAGAAACATAGCAGTTATTGAGCGATTCTGGTGATTAAGATGGATCTGACGATATCTTATGTGATAATTGGTGATTTGTAATAATGTAAATTGAAAGTAATGGCGGCAGTGGCTCTTATGAATATACATTCATACCGGTCAAAATCATTACTTGTCTGTTGTACAAAAACAATGACATATATTGCGTATGATTGTATAAAGAAAGACCTTTTCAAAGTATATACTAACTCACACTGAATAAGTATATTCAGTGTGAGGTTACTTGGCTTAGAATAGAAATAACCCGTTTCTTCCCGCTTGTGTCATAAGGGATGACTTTATATTTTAGAGCCTTGGAAGTAATGGTGGGATGATGTGGCTGGAGACCAAACAACAACTTACGTTCCTTTCTTTACTATTTTTTATATCTCTAAACTTTTAAGTCTGAATCCCTGTATAACCCTTATTTAGAATTTGTGGCCGTGAAGTTAGGTATATATAATCTATAATAAGTAAGTTTCACAAAAAAACTATTTAGAGAACATGTAACATTATGCAAAGCTACCATATTTAGGACGCCCCGGCATAATTTATTTGTGGAATACCACTTACTCGCTTGATCCTGTTTACGCCTTATTAACGTTAAACTGCATAATTGCAGCTACTAGTAGCAAGTTCAGATTTTGAAACAGAATTTCGGAAAGGAAAATAGCTATAACGTGAGAAGAACCGATTTTCAACAACTTCAGATTTTCAAATACTGTAAATTTTTTACAAACAAAATTGAATTTGGTATCATTATAATTATATAGAATCATATGATTGATGTGATGGAATTGCAAGATATTTCTTGGGATAGTACTATTGTATCGTATTACCTATACATTGTACAATCATACTCCATCACCATTAATAAAAAAAGACTGCTAAGCCTTCCCACCCAGTCGGCGGTACGTGGCCGCCACCCCAGAACCTTCAAGCCCAAAAACCCATCGGTTCTAAGTGTAATGTGCCTTGCACATTGCTACTTAAGTTTCAAACTCTTGACTTGCTATGCTTGTATATTTTGTTAATCTTGAAAAGACCTCCCCGGAAAAAGTGAACTTGTTTTGATGGAAGCCGCTTTTTCTGTTTTTGTAGGGCTCATACCAGCAAATAAAATTGTTTCTATGATCTACCTTTATATCCATAGTGGTGGAGTAAACCATTCCATCATACAAACGTATAACACCTCTACAATATTCATAGACAGAGATGGATTAGTGTTATACTATGCCGATAATACACGTCAATAGTCTCATAAATATGTATATAGCTCAAAGCTAGAGATATTTGCACAGAACAATCCAGACGATGTCGCTCCGGGCACGTTCTATTAACTGTTTGTCTTAAATTGTTTATTTTGGTGTACTGATATTAATTATTAGGTTCAATTTTCAATCCTGTCAAACATTTTGACTATCATATTGACAGTAGAGACAAGAACATGCACTGTACCAAAACTTTAAGTCGTTATTATTTAATTGTTAAATGTTATAGATATAAGTAGTTAGTTATACCACCGTAATCGATTAGTGGGTAAAACACCCGTCTCTCATACAGAGAGACGAGGGTTCCAATGACGAGTTAGGTGTAAACTAATTGGCCTTTTCTTTATTATTAACAGTGATTAACCAACATCGTAAGGAAACCCAGATGGATAAGTTGTACTTAGTCATGTGACAGTGTATGCATAATAAAAGACGATAGGCCTGCCAACTGTCACGTGAGTGTTCCAAGAGTTCCAAGCAAAACGTGATTATCCATTTGAGTTATAAATATTTGACCTTAACGCTTTCGTTTTCAAAAACAAATGCAGTGGACCCAATTTATCACTAAGAGGATAAAAAATAACGTACGTCCTATTTTAGACCTGCTGAATAAACACCACATACTTTTATAAAAATAATCGAATTAA
Source organism: Bedellia somnulentella (assembly GCA_963576735.1). Taxonomy (NCBI): domain Eukaryota; kingdom Metazoa; phylum Arthropoda; class Insecta; order Lepidoptera; family Bedelliidae; genus Bedellia; species Bedellia somnulentella. Next base: position 7,646,494 of record OY755172.1, on the reverse strand, counting down.
AAAGTCATCAATAAAAACATAATAACATAACATAAACGTTCACGCCGTTTATCCCTGAAGGGGTGGGCAGAGGTATCAATACTTCTGAACTGACATGGCAGCGCCATCTAGTATCCAGAGAAGGTACCCACGTTTTTCTTGGACAGTGTACTTACGTGATAGGGGGCAGGCATATCGCCGTTTTGTACGAATACACTGTCACATGGCCAAGTACAACTTAGCCATGCTAGTTTCCTCACGATGTTTTCTCTCACTGTTAACAACCATGATAAAGTAACCAAACATATGACTTAGAAAAGATAAATAGGAGTAGGCCCGACCCGGGATTTGAACTCACGCCCTTATATGATTACGGGCGGATGTTCTACCCATTGGACTATCATGTGTTTCATCAATAAAAAAACCAAAAAAAGTAACTTTCAGTATCACAGTACTTAACCTCGAGAGCCAAAGATATATCATTATTATTAGATATAGATTATTAGATTACAACATTTACAAATGATGATATAATTAGAATAGAATAAATTAATGACAGAAAGTGTTTCATTTCTCACTTTACAATCTTTTCAGTTAATAATTGAAATATTATGAACTTTTCTTATTTAATCGCACATCCTGTCAAACTAATTAATAGTTTCTTAAGCAATTAATAACATGACTTGGAAAATACCCTGCTCTTTGCTCGAGTTCTACTAATTAATTAAAAAGCCATACTTATTCAACACACGTCCCGAGTAATTTACATACCATATTAGCTATTACAATAGGAATTGCGTGAAACTAGAAATGGCTTTCAGTTTGGAAACTCGATTGATTAGGAAACTAATTGGCTGAATGGAGCATTAGAGGTTCAGTTATCAGCACGTTCAGTTTGTATGAAATGAGCCAGCAGTGAATAATGAAGCATTTTTGATTCAGTTGCAAATTATTGCAACTGAATCAGGCATTAGCCTGAATTCATTGAAAAGTTTTTTCAAGTTGGGTACATTTTAGATAGTATTTTCTAAGATTTTCACGATCGCACATTATAATTAAAACAACTATTGATTTTTGGATATTTTAATCGCGTGTTTTTAAAACCCGACGTTTCGAAAACTTTTGAGTTATCATGGTCACGGGAAGACTTTTAAAAAAATGTAATAACCCGCGATGAAAATATCCAAAAATCAATAGTTGTTTTAATTACATTTTAGATGTTACTTCTCTTAGCTAATTGTAAAAAAACCGGCCAAGTGCGAGTCGGATCGCGCACTAAGGGTTCCGTACTATCATATATATAGAAAATCCCGTTTGTGTGAAAATCATGGGAGCCAAATTAGGTAAGTAATTTCATTTATGACGTTTAAAAATAGAACTACGGGCTAGATCTCATTCAAACCAATTTTCGTTAGTAGTTTGTATAGTAATACACATCATATATTTTTTTCAGTATTATCATGCCCATATTTTAGAAGTTACGGGGGGGGGGACACACATTTTAGCACTTTGAAAAAGTCTCTCGCGCAAACTATTCAGTTTTGAAAAAAATGATATAAGAAACCTCAACATCATTTTCAAATACCTTTTGATAAATACCCCACACGTATAGGTTTGATGAAAAAAAAAATTTTGAGTTTCAGTTCTATGTATGGGGAACCCTAAAAATTTTGGTTTTTTTTTCAGATTTTATTTTAAAATCTTAATGCGGTTTACAGAATACATCTACGCACCAATTTCCAATAATGTAGTTCTTATAGTTTCGGAATAAACTGGCTGTGACATACGGACGGACGGACGGACGGACAGACAGACAGACATGACGAATCTATAAGGGTCCCGTTTTTGCCATTTGGCTACGGAACCCTAAAAAAAGGGTTATTCTTTTGTTTTATTTGGTGTTATTTTTCATATGTTATTAATTTATTTTAACCTTGACAGTTCGGTGGGAAGAACACCCATATTTACAAGTGTGAGCACAATGTTCAAGCCATTAGTAAGTACTCTTAATACCTGGTGACAATAATTGTACGTGATGTTCAGAAGAAACTGGACCTTTACCGGCTCTTCAGAGATCTACGATGAGACCATTTGAGTTGAGTGTTGAGTATTATAAAATTTATATAAATGTATGAAAATAAATGGGATAACAAAGACAGAAATCAGTCATGCAAATATTGAGATTATCTGAGAAAAGCAAACTTCATAAGACTTAAATATTTTACCAATAATGTTCAACAAAGTTTTTTGGCAGAAATTTTGGTACAGCCCTTAAATTCATAATTTAATTCACGCCGATGATTCATCAGATATCTCATCTAAAATATAGACGAAATTAATGAAACGGGTGACAAATTGGAGCCACTTAGCGAACGACGTACTAGGACGAGGAGATTGCTTCCAATTTTGATGCTCTTACTCGTATATACCATATAATAATATAATATATAACTGCCTCCGATGTCTCGCGGTTAAGCGCTTGGCTTCAAGTACGGAGGTCTCGGGTTTGATCCCCGGGGATAAACTCAAAAATTTAATTTATAAGAATTGACCCAGTTTGGAAGGATATTGCAACAGAAGACTCCAATCACCTGATTATCCGAAAATTATGATGGTTCCGAGCTTTGGAGTTCACGTTAAGCTATCGGTCCCGGTTACTATCACGGTAGTAATCGTTAGTCTGACAACCCGCACTTGTAGACCCTGTGGTGGACTAAAACCAACTCTCCCTGTACAGGCTAAGTTCGAGCGTCTTGGTGGGGACATATATGGGATGTGGTCATATATGCATCACAATAATTATCGTGTCCTAATATTAGATTTTTTCATCAGCCAATAGACATACACCGCAGTACGTGGCCGCCACTCCATAACCTTCGAGTATCAGAGACCATCGGTATTGCATGCATTGCATCTCAACTGCATCTCTTGCATTCAACCCTTTGGGCTTCTAATGAGGCCCATTGTAAGAGGGCAAGTCTCTGCACCATAAGCATAACTGGCAAAGCAAATTGTCAAATGTCAAAATCTCCTTAGACTGTAGAATTTTGGATAAGAAGATAGATTTATTAAGTCACAAACACAACGACAACGTAATCGTTAATTATCACATATTTTTTTTATCTTATTATAATAACGATAGCTTCGAAATTACAAAAATCTCCCATTCACGTACAAAACTTATTAAAATATTAAGTGATATTGATTTTTTTAACGTCCCGTTCATGGCGGTTGCTTACGTTTGTAGCATTAGTTAACTCTCGAAGGCAACTTCTATTTCAACTACTTTTCTTTTACTACTATTGCTTGATCAATTATTTACTTTTATGAAAGCCAAGTATACTATATTTAAACTTTTTTATGCGTATTAGTTATCATAGTGTTATCTGCTGAGTAGTGTCAGCTAGAATAACACTCACCCATTTCTCCCCAGAGGGCACGGGTATCGTTAGAGGTGACTTAGAGTTTAAGAACATTTATCATGAAAATTGGAGCAGCTAGCCGTGGGCTCAGGGTGTGGCCGTAGAAATATACAATCTAAAATTTCTTATAGATATAATTTTTGGATTGATTAGGCACTTTACCAGGTCAGAGCCACGGTGGGGCAAGATTCCCACCCTGCCCTACCGTGGCTTGGCCCATTTGGGGATGTGGCCCATTACTAAACTATCCTATATTTTACAATCTTCGGCTATGTGATTCTAATTCTAAACTGCTGACCTACCTCTTTTCTGGAATATTATAGCTGTGAATATATCTATGTATTATTTGAATGTAGACGCCAATTATATTGTAATAAAAACATATACACCATGTTTAATTTCAACTTATTAAAGTTATGCCTCTCAAGAACATCATTGGTTTAATTCCATTTAATAATAACTCCCAAAGTGATATAAGATGGCTGAAACAAGTCAAAACTAACTTGTAGCCAACACTTTTGATGAAGTTACTTGTCTTATTAGTTATTATGTGTTTTGGAGGTAATATTGCCAGAGATATCATAAACTTTGGTAGACATTTATGTTTGTTTAATCAACGATAAAAGCCTTTACTCAAAATAAATACTATTCATTAGAGTGACATTTCCCAACAATCACTTTAAATCCCCTTGTAACCTAGCCACCTATTACGACACCCGCGGGAAGAAATGGGTATGTGCTATTCCAAACACTACACAGTAGCATAATTCACAAACTTAAACGTCACGAAAGTTTTTTTTATCATTACCATGCTTCATCTCAGAATTTTTTATTTAGTTTAAGTATAAGACGTGGCAACACTTATCATGTTAGAAAATTTATGTCACTTAATTTCCTTACCGAACTTTTTTATCATGTAACAATCTTATGTGTAAGAATAGCACAAACATTTCCTTTTGGATGTGTCATACAAGAGTATTGGGACTTGGGAGTGTTATGGCTAGAGTAACATTATAAAACATCCTTTATTTATCAACCTCATACACATTCGCTTCCAAAAACGGCAGAGGAATATGAAATTCAATAGCTCTGGCTACCTTTTTTTGGAATGCACCCGGGTCCCGGGATTACATATATATAGGTAACAATCCGTATTTTGTATTGTATATGAATTTAGTACCTCTATCGGCATCCAAACCTTTTAATCTCCGAGCATTCCTATGGCTAGAATAGTTGCACTTAAATCGAAACCAATTATTTTCCGAAGCATCGGCGTCGAAATTTTCGCAATCTCATCACACAATGTATAAATTTAGAAGTCCTGTTATTAATCATACCAGTTTTTCTTTATTCAGAAATGTGTTATTTCACACTATTCATAATCTTTATAAGTTCCCATACTTTCATATAAAATATATTCCTACGAAACATTTGCCGGTTTTATTCAAAAAGCCTACACTTGCTGCCAGTAAAATGTTAGTTTATTCTTCCCAGGAGTCATGTAAACGTGAGATGAAAATGTAAAAGAGCGAATGATGTAATGAACATAAAATACGAGATACCTCTCATAAAACTAAACGTACATTCGAAAATATATTTATGTAGTGAAGGAGTCACTCTTGGAAATTGCACTAAACGGTATTAAAAGGTCCATTGCCTCAAAAGGTGTTAAAATGTGACGAAGCTAAATCTCTAAGAGCGTACTTAGTCCCACGTTCTGGAGGGCAATTCTCGCACGGTAGATACTATATCACTTTCGATATTTATCACTTTTATGGTATTTTGCGATCGATATTTGACTTGAGCTATTCTCACTTCATCCGATAGATATTTTCCTATTGAAAACCAGTCGATATGATGATATATATCAAAGGATGATATCGGGTGGTCACGATCAGTCGATATGATGATATTTGAAGATGTCGTGCAAACGGTAGCAATTTTGTTTTCAAATTTTGTTTGAACATAGATAGAAAATTAAAATGTAGGTAAATGTATTAAATGGATCATAGATCAAATTGTCTTAGAAGTTGTAAATAATTTCTACTTGGATCAACGTTAATTATATTATAAACTTATAAAAAATATATTATTTCGGCATTATAAAATTTCAAAAAATAAAGCCAGTTGCCGGATGGTCCAGTTAGGAATTCAGATTTTGCTAGTTACCGACAAAGTGCCAGTTAAAGGATTTTTTTTCAAACCAAAACATATGTAAATATTGACAGATATGAAGACCTTTTCATAACTAACATGACAGTTAAACTGACCTTTCATTCATTTCATTCGCTTGGATCATTGATTTCGGTCTTCATTCTTATATGTCTAAGGAAAAATTACTACCGTGTGCGAGAATACAGTTTCAATCTATTAATAGAAATATATTTCACTTTGTGATATTTTGCACGCGACATTGAACACTTGCTATAATTTTTATGATAGTAATGATATCGAACTTGCGAAAATTGCCCTCCTGCAGCTTTCACCTTGCGACCGGAAACGGATTCCGGGTTATATTTTGAAAAGCAACTTCATACTTTTACAAGATTTCATTTTTAGGAATTATCTACTTAACTGCAATTTTGTGTAAAAAAATACTTGTTACATGGAAGAGTGGAGCCTAAAGTAATGTCTGTTCAAAAGTCATATGTGTGGTTAATTTATATTGGTGGTTCTCGGTGAGGGAATACATTGTGAGGTATATGTGACAGTGTATTTGTACCAAACTGCGATAGGCCGGCGGCCCCCTGTTACATACGAGTGCTTTTTCAAAATAAAAAAGTAGGTACCTCCGAACACCAGGTGACAATGTCACTTGACGTTCAGAAGTATTAGTACCTCTGCCAACCACTACGGGGATATACGGCCTGAACGTTTGAGTTTGATATATGGTAGAATCATCATTGGAATGATTTTTAAAATATTTTGAAATATATATTTGTAAATAATTGTAATAGATTTTGCCGTGTAGTGCCGGCTTAGAATATCACTACCCCTTTCTACCCGAGGGTGTCGTATGAGGCGACTAAGGGTGTGGGGCTTATTAAGTGGTTTTTGGGCTATGCGGTTGACGACCCATCACCAACGATACTTATTTTTTTCCATCTTCTCCTGTATTAACATCCAAATGCGGGTAAGGAGTTTCTAGCTCTGAAGCTCTGCTGGCTACCCCTTTTTGGGATTTACGGCCGTGAGTATATGTATATGTATGTATATATAAATAAAGTGGACCGCTAAAGCTTTGCAAGGATAATATAATTTTTCAGTCCTTATGAAACATTACAATAAATAAATTAACTTTTTAAAACTTATTGACACTTTTAAGTGCCTATTGACTACAGAAAAACAAACATACATAAGCATAAGCTGTGTAGTGTCGGCATAGAATAACACTACCCCATTTCTTCCGGTGGGTGTACGTAAGAGGCGACTAACGGTATTTGGGCTTCTAAGGCGCGGATTTTTGGGCGATGCGGTTGGAGACCCATCACCAACAACCTTTATTTTACCATCTTTTCCCCACGCAACTTCCAAACGTGACTGAGGAATTTCATATTCCTTAGCTCTGGCTTCCCCTTTCAGGGATTTATAGCCGTGAGTATATATATGTATGTATGTAAAAACAAACAAAAAAACAAACATTTCCTATTTACAATAAGTATAGATTAACTGCAAAATTACTTAAAAAACATACTTACTTATAAACTTAAAACACTTGCTTACTTAAAAAACTAATAGAAATATGAAATTGGGAGTTCTTAAAATAACGAGCATTGTGAACTGAAGAACCACTTATAGGAAAACTATTTGAAGCCGATGATGGAGATCCAAATTCATCGATAACTATACAAATTTGTCATTTGCCAATTTGAGCACCCTTTGCGAAAAGCAAAAGTCAAAAATTTTAAATCTGAACTAACATTTTGCAGTATTTCCTATTTTTAACAATTTCATCAAACACTAAAGAAACTGAATGCCTAACCTTACTAAATATGAATTAAAAGTAATTGTAAAATGTAACTATCCCAGTATTCGGCAAACAGGGGAAAATATAATCATTGAGAATTTGCTGAATTCACCGAAATTTACGCCCCTTAATTAGATCAGTAGATCTGTTTGCAGAGTTCACGTTGTTAACGAGTTTCTTAATAAATCCTCCGCCCTCTTTTATGATCGTCGCATTTCTTTCAAGAGTTTTCCTTCGGAGCAATTATCGGCATAAACAATTAGGAACTGGTTAGTTAAGTTATTGTGCTCTTGAAGGATTTCAATGTCTTTAATAGGAGCAAGAATTAGATTTAGAGCAACGATGCCTTCGGGTTAATATTGCCCGTAAATTGTTTTGCGATACAGCCGATAATTTAATTATGTTGAGATTCCATTTAAGCCGCGCGTCGCCTCTTGTTTCGGAGAGCTTACGCTCAATACTGGACACTGTATTTATTGAGTCGCTGTTTAGTTTAATTATTATTTCAAAGGGTCGCTATCTAAACCTCACAATTTCCATAAACCACTTTACTGATTTGCATAATATTTAAAAGACCCGTGAATTTCTAAATAGTTTTGGATAATAAAGTAATGAAATATTTAGGTCTTCCATTAGCTGGCTTTACGATACTATTATGATAGTTTAATTAGGTTTGTTTGTTGAATATTTCATTGATGTTTGTTTTTCTAACTGCAGTAAAATATAAAGGTTGTTGGTGATGGTGATGGGTCTCCAACCGCATCGCCCAAAATTCCCTTAAAAGCCCCAATACCGTTAGTCGCCTCTTACGTACACCCACCGGAAGAAATGGGGTAGTGCTATTCTAAGCCGACACTACACAGCAGCCATCAATTTACCATCTTTACCTCACTCAACTTTCCAAAAGTGGCTGAGGAATTTCTAATTCCTTAGCTCTGGCTACCCCTTCTAGGGATTTATAGCCGTGAGTATATGTATGTATATGTATGTATGTAAGATGCAAAAGTGAGACTTTGAGTATAACACTTCTTCAAAAACCTATCTACCTACAACTCTCTTACGGAGGCAAAGCACTAAACAAGACATTTAATTTTTTACACTTTGTAACTTTTACAAAAAAGATCAGAGAACAAAGCTAAAAGAGAATAATAATATTACTAATCTAATAGAAAAATAACCTATTTAAAATTGACTTTTCTTTGGGTCCATATTGGCTCACATAAAGCTCTAAATCATATTTGTCGTCTTACTAACGATTTGTGTTCATAATAATCACTCTTCATAATTTTACTATTCATACTTTATTTATTCATACACTTTTAATACTACCAACAGAATTGATAACAGTTAGTGATCATAATTTTCTTATTAATACTGTTACCACCAAGAATCTTAAAAAAACTAAAATTGTTTTCGACACCTATTTGCCTCATAACGTTCAATGGTCATATTATTTTTATTCTTATTATTGTTACTACGATAAACAAGCAAGCATGCATGCACATTGCACATAGGCACGAATCATGCATTTAAAGTGCTCGCTCCGCTGCGCTTCGCTCGCTCGTTTTATACATAATCTAACCTAACTTAACTAATTGCGACCTAACTTTTCTTTGACTGCGACCCACCCAAGCAGGGGGCGTAACCCCCCTGCACCCCCTTTACATGCAACCAAGCAAGCAAGCATGCAAGCAAGCAAGCAAATATAGATAAAAACACATATAATTGTTTTTTTTATTATAGACTAAAACACAGTTATGAATATTAGAGTTACTTTTTGAAATGATTATACTATCGGTCATTAGTATAAACCAATATATAAAAAAATCTATTATTAAATACACAGTGTTTAATTGGTGAAATAATGAATTACGATGATTTTATTTTTTTATATTTATGACTTGATTTTTTTATGAAGACTGATCATTATGACTTTAAATGGTATGTGAAATATTTTCGGACCTCCGATGATAGGAGTTAAAAAGTTATGTAAGTGAATGCGTGAATAATGAACCCATTTTCTTTACTACCAGTGGAGATCTTAAGTATCATTGAGAATGATATCGTGTGTCCTGAAAATGATTTTTCTTCTTCTGATATCATTACCGTACTTCTCACGCAGCATACTAGCTATCTCACGCCTCATCCAACACAACAACTTATTCCCTTTCTAAAATTATCGGTAAACAATAAAATAAAAGTAATCATAGTTTCCAATTTTCTTTATTAGCACAATCACTAAAATGAAGATTGCTCTAACCGAGGTTACGAGAACATAAAAGGCCATGCATGCTACTTTAGGCCGAGCTTAGTAAACATAAATCTGTTGTTTCAACGTTCTTAGCTATAGTATGAAAACAGGACCCGTAGCTAGTAAACGTGTTTTCATTATTCACCAAACAAAGGTCGGGCCGACGAACGTTCCATTGGGAACTATGTGCCACATTAAGCGTTTGACGCTAACTGGTGTTATTGTTTTACAAAAACGAGGATGCGTAAATTAGAGTACAATGGAATACTTTGATAGATAGTTTATAATAAGGTCTATATTTATAAAATTACCACTCTAGCCCTAGGGTCTCACCCAGAGATTCGTAGCTTTTAATGCTTACAACACATGCAAACATATGCGCCCGGATACAAATTCCACAAATGGTTGCTAGAGCTTTATAATTGGGAGTCTTAGCTTTTTTTAAAAATTGAGTGAGGAAAATTTTGTAAAATACGTAAATACACACATCATTAATAAAGTAACAGCATAACGACGATAAAGAAGAGGACGACCTCGGAGGACTCATTTGGGCCAAATAGAAAATGTGCTCAAAAAAGCAATTGTGCGAAGTGTAAAGAATAATAGAGCATTATTCCTACTACCCCATTTCTTCCGGTGGGTGTACGTAAGAGGCGACTAACGGTATGGGAGCTTTTAAGGGATTTTTGGGTGATGCGGTTTTAGACCCAACAACCTTTATTTAACCATCTTTTCCGCACTCAACTTTCCAAACGTGGCTGAGGAATTTCCAATTCCTTAGCTCTGGCTACCCCTTCTAGGGATTTATATCAGTGAGTATATGTATGTATGTAGCATATGTATGAAAAGATTGGTGGAGGTTAGAGAGGTTTGCAAGGATTGTACCATGTGGTGATCAATATTCTCCGCCTAGCCCCTATGGGAACTAACGGCTTGAGTATATATGTTATGGACCAGTTGATTAATGCGGGCATTATTTATAACGCCTTATAAATAAATATAAATAATGTCTTACTTTATCGGCCTAAGTTATTAATAACTATATTAACTTAATTATTTATCACATTACATGGTCATTATTATATTGCTACGAGTACATGACATACATACATACATACATATACTCACGCCATTAGTTCCCATTGGGGTACGCAGAGACTATTGATCGCCACTTCGCACGATTCTGACAAACCTCTCTAGCTTCGTTTACATCCATCAATCTTTTCATACTTGCTCTTTTATTCTTCATACTTCGGACGCCAGCCTTTTTGAGCACACTCTCAATTTGGTCCAAGTGTGTTCTCCGTGATCGTCCTCTACTAACATTACCATCCACACTAGCTCTATAGATCCCTTTTACCAATTTTCTATCATCCATCCTCTCTATGTGCCCAAACCACCTCAACATTCCTTTTTCTATCTTTCTTACAATATCATCTTTCACACCACACTTTTCACGAATAACACTATTTCTCACTCGGTCACATAATCTAACATTACAAATTTTTCTGAGGGACCTCATCTCTACTGCTTTCACTCTGCTCTCATGCTTCTTCTGCCACAACCAATACATGAGTACATGACAATTGGGCAATTTGATAACAAAGCTATTTTTATCGCGGTGCAAGGGAATTAACAGCTAATCTATACTATCTATACTAATATTATAAATGGGAAAGTGAGTTTGTTTGTTTGTTTATTTGTTCCGCTTTCACGCCATAAATACGGAACCGATACCCTTGAAATTTTGCAGACGTATAGTTAGAAGCCTGGATTAAATAATAGGATACTTTTTATCCCAGAAAAAAATATGTTCCCGAGGGAAAACAAAAATAATTTATGCTTGCTGGATGTATTGGAGATGGCACTGTGTGTCGTTTAAAACAAAGTAATATATTGCAAACTAATATAAACGTGTAAATTTAGAAGCTAAATGATACGATGATGAATCCACGAAAATGAGAAATACGGAAGGGTTCCCACAGAAGCATCAAAAAACCTCAACTCATATCTGGCTCAACATATTGCAGCGAATATTTTTTTTATCGATGGATTTAACATCTGACTCTTCGTTAATGGTCATTTTAGAAAGATTAAGATTAATTATGGGGTTTCATCCATTTCCATAAAAATAAGTGTACGTTTAAATGACAAATTTGTTGGTTAATAGTAAGACTTATAAAAATAAAGCGTAAAAAAAATTTACACCGCCCCGATAACGTCCCCGTGGCGAAGCGGTATAACTATCTACTATGAATATTTAATTAAAACTATTATGAATTAATCGTCTCGGATTCGTATCTCAGGTGATTCAAGCTTTTTGTATATATTTTTTTGTTTTGTTAGCTTAGAATAGCAATATGTAAAAAAAATAGCAAGCACTATCCCTTCACTTTAGCGATTATTTTTGATGGAGATCCACCACTAACCATCCCCATATTCGCTCGCAATCGCTGCAAGCTCTCCCACTATCACGAACGATCAGAGTAGGGGCAGCATTGGGCCACCGCCGAAGCGCCCAACTACTATCCGTATTTGTACTTACTAAAGATATTCTCATTTCTGATCATAGCTTGGTACAGAATGGGTTGTTTCATGATTGTTATGAGAAATTAAACAGGAAATTTTTGGAACTCAACCCCTAAAGGGTTGATATAGCAAATGAAAGTAATAATGATAATAAAGATTTTTGTCATTTTGGTGTCCAGAAACAAAAACTTGGTGCGATTAAATTTATGAAATTCATCTATCAATCATTCATAAGTATTAACTAACGGCCATAAATTCCTTATAAGGGTAGCCATAGCTTCAGAGATAGTAATTTTTCATCCACTTTTGGATATTTCCAAAGGGGAATATTGGGAAAAGGTAGTAAAATAAAGGTTATTAGTGATTGTTCACCAACTGCATCGCCCAACAATCACATAAAAGGCCTCCATGACTTTTATGGCCTTTACAACACCCGCGGGAATATAAATATAAAAAAACGGAAGTTGAGATAGTGTTTCGTTATTTTGGATGTAAACCGAATGCAAAAAATGTAGTCCACGCGGACGAAGTCGCGGGCAAAAAGCTAGTAACCTATAAAAGCTGGTAACAAAACAAGGTGTTTTAAATCAACTATATTCAAGTAAACTATTTACTGTCGGCAAGGAAATGTTAATTTAGCCTGAAGATGTTCCAGAGACAGAGATTTCGCTCAGAGAGTGTTCTATAATGCCCTCTAAATGCGGAGGGCAAGGTTATGGTAGATGTGGTTGTAAGTCTTATAAATGTAGTTGTCGCAAAGCCAAAAGGTTGTGTTCCTCAAAATGCCGTCACTGTGGCAGTTGTTCTAATAAACAAACCTGCTACTTTCTACATATTGTTTAATTATTGTTTGCAATTTTATGGTCTATTTCACTAATTTTTAATTGACTATTATAAACAGAAGATGCTAATTATGCCAAATGATGATTCTGATTGCTTACACTTTAGTTCATTTTATGTTTTACAATAATAAAACATTTCCATAAAACAAAGATACGTTGTGAAATTTTGAAATAAGTTTTAATAAGGGCGTGAGTTCCAATCCTGGGACGGGCCTACACCAATTTGTCTTTTCTAAAGTCATATGTGTGGTTAATTTATCATGGTTGCTAACGGTGAGGGAAAACATCGTGAGGAAACCCACATGGCTGAGTTTGTACTTAGTCATGTGACAGTGTATTCGTACAAAACGGCGATAGGCCTGCCCCCTATCACGTGAGTACACTGTCTAAGCAAAACGTGGGTACCTTCTCTGGAAACTAGATGGCGCTTACCATGTGAGTTCAGGAGTATTGGTACCTCTGCCAACCCCTTCGGGGATAAACGGCGTGAACGTTTATGTTATGTTATGTTTTTTCTTTCAAAAGTAATGCAAACTTCTTATTTTTAACCGACTTCAAAAAAGGAGTGTTCTCAATTCGACCGTATATATTTATTTATTTTTTGTTCGCCGATTACTTCGCCATTTATGAAACGATTTTGATTATAATTTTTTATTTAAAAGAATATACTCCCGGATTGGTACCATATTTAGGATATCAGGGTCTGATGATGGGATCCTGGAGAAATCAAGGGAAACCCTCAAATTTTATAGGCACATGTACCGCGATTTACATAGTTTCTGAAGTTATATATTGGCATTTGCTTCTAGAAATCATAATTTTATGCTGCTGAGCTGATGATAAAAGGCGTAGGTCATTAATTACGGGGAGTTAAGAAATAATAAATAAAGGATGAATAAAGGAAAGAAAAATTTCGACACAGGCGGGAATCGAACCCACGACCTCGGGTATACGCCCCCGTCGCTCTGCCAATTCAGCTACCGTGTCAATGGCTGCCAGTGCGAAATTCTTCTATCTTTTGTTTCTTTTACACTTTTAAGTAGTGTTTGCGTTCCCTACTTCCGAATTTTTTACAAATTCGGAAGGCCACCTGTCTACCTTTTCAGATAGAATGCAAATGTTAAGAACGCCTAACTATCACATAATTTGGATGTTTTTGTTCATGAAAACCTCATGTGGGGATTATTACTAATAAATAAAGAATAAACAAAGGAAAGAAAAATTTCGACACAGGCGGGAATCGAACCCGCGACCTCGGGTATACGCCCCCGTCGCTCTGCCAATTGAGCTACCGTGTCAATGGCTGCCAAGGCGAAATTCTTCTATCCTTTGTTTCTTTTACACTTTTAAGTAGTGTTTACGTTCCCTACCTCCTTGTTTCCAAATTTTTCTTTCCTTTATTTATTAGTAATAATTCTCACACGAGGTTCTAATGAACAAAAAAAAAGCATTCAAATTATCAGTTAAGAAATTGTTTTTTCAACATTTATATTTGTATTTATACTCCTTTTCGCAGCTTTCATGCAGAAAATTACAGGTTCACTAAACGTTTCTTTTGTTATTGTTATATATTTATCATGAATAATTAGTTTAAAATGCAAAAACTATTGGATTTTTAATGTAAAAGTCTACTATTATTACTTTGCTCAAAAGGTGATGTACAATATGTAAAATGCTCTGTTAATTTGATTATTTGAATAATTATTATAAAAATGCACTCTTATATTGTGCATATTTCAGAATGACCGGGAATTATGCAAACTGCCCAATTTATCACATGGTCCATAACATATATATGTATGTATGTAATTACTTAGCATATGGATTATTAACTTAAAAAGTTATATAAATTTATATAAAACTCTATTTAAAAACTTAAGAGCAAATACCGGAATCAAATAAAATGTCACCAGCGGACTCTCTTTAGCGGAGATTGAATCCTAGATCTCCCAGTCGGAATTTTATTAATAATATTAATATTTTTACTCCGTAAGAATAAATTTGAATCCACCTCATTTGGTTCTAAGGTTTAAAAGGTGAGTCTGTAGTACAATACACCTTTTTAATAAATAAAGAATAAATAAAGGAAAGAAAAATTTCGACACAGGCGGGAATCGAACCCGCGATGTCGAGTATACGCCCCCGTCGCTCTGCCAATTGAGCTACCGTGTCAATGGCTGCCAGCGCGAAATTCTTCTATCCTTTGTTTCTTTTACACTTTTGAGTAGTGTTTATAATATTGCAATTCAAACACAACTACATCCCTTAACCATTATTTTAAATTTAAAAATTGTCGTGTAGTGCCGGCTTAGAATTTGCCGGCTACCCACGGCTGTCGTAAGAGGCGACTAAGGGTATTGGGCTTTGTTAAGTGGTTATTGGGCAATGCGATTGGCGACCCATCACCAACGACACTTTATTTCTACCATATCATCCCCTATCATCTTCCAAATGAGGCTGATGTGTTTCTAGCTCTAAAGTTCTAGCTACCCCTTTTTGGGATTTATTCAAAAAAATAGGCCTTGCATCTAACTCGATATTTTGTTACGCCACACACATTATTAATTAACACGCTGTATTAAAAAATCTAACAACATTTCAGGAGCATCCCGCACAATTCTCAGCGCTATATTCCAGTTCTAATTAGTTCCAGTTATCCCGCATCCGTGAACGAAATGTGAACTGAACTTTGAACTAATTATTGTCAATATCACTTGCAGAACGAATGGTCTGTTTATAAATTAATTTTCTCGTCGGGTGGCGCCGAGGCGTAGTTCGTAGTGCAGTCACTAATGGCGGTAAACTTGTAGCGTATACCCATTCTCAGTTCTGAATTATCTTTTGCCCCACTTATTACAACAGAGAGCCTATTCAACGAATCATCATAGAGAGCGTGTGTTTGACTGTTATAGGTGCTTCACATTCTATTGACTTTCGGGCGGCGATAATGAACAAAAATTCGATGACTGGATTACGTCGTACGTTAACATTGGTTGAATGGAAAATATTGGCATGTATGAGAATCTATGCAATTTAGACTGATACACAAAAACGATTGAATAAATGACCAGTCATGTAGTCAAGCCTTGTTTTCGATGACACATTTTTTAATGACACTTGGATTAGTTATTTTTATTTCAAATGACATCACCCACTACTGCTTTAGCTATGTTGTGTCGGGATTAAAATACCAAAAATATATTTCTTCTCTTGGGTATTCATAAAAGCCGACTGAAAGTATTGAGACTTTTAAGTGATTAATGTTCCATGCAGTCGGAGACCACCAACAAATTTTACAATATTTTCCTCACTTAACTTCCAAACTTTGTCTGAGGAATATCTTATTTTGAAGGTCTGGCTACTTTCTAGGGATTTGTAGCCGTGAGTATATTTATATGTGGCATTACTTCTTGTGCTAGAATTTGCGTGTTATGAATCTCATTTACATATAAGTTTCACAATCTTTCAATGCAAATGGCGCGCGGGGTCGCGCTCAATTTACAACAAAGATTTAATCCAGACAAACAAAATTTCGGTTTCGTGGTATTCCAGTATAAACTGTGGCGAGAGTCTTAAGACTAACGTGGGGAAAGAGTGCGTACTCTAAACTTAAAAGATTCTACTAAAACTCAAACGGTCACTAAATCAGGCAGAGGTAATACTTCTGAACATCACGTGATATTGTCACCTAGTGTTAAAAGTACCCACGTTTTACTTGGACCATGTACTCACGTAATAGGGGGCAGTATTTGTATTTGTAGTATTTGTATTTTGTACAAATACAATATCAAAGACTGGTGTGCAGAGCGGCTACGGTATGTATAAGAACCACCCCCACCGCCGCCCTTGAAATAATGCTAAACTTAACACCACTACATCTGTTCATCAAACAAGAAGCTACTGCCTCAGCTGTGAGACCAAATGCAAACAAACTATGGAAATCCAAGAAAGCCCCTCACGCCGAAATACTTACCAGGATGGTAAAAGAGGATCCTAGAATATCGGCTGTGAACGACAGGATTCCCAAATTATTCCTCTTTGACAAGAAGTACAAAATACAACTGTCAGAAAATCCAAACGAAGACCTCAATGAGAGGGAAGTGAGGATATTTACGACGACTAAATCTGGCGCACGAGCGGGGGTATTCTCCGAAGACCTGCAGATAAAAATAGCTAGACCAATGGGCACGTGGAATTCGACATTCCAGGCAGAATGCTTCGCAATCATAATCGCCGCTCAAACAGTAACAGCGAGGAAAATCAGAAAACTTCCAATTCGTATTCTCTCGGACATCAAATCAGTCCTGCAAGTTCTAATGAGCAACAAGTGCAAATCAGGGCTCATATATGAATGTCACAAAGCCCTAACGGCGATAGGGCAAACCAATGATACTTCCATACAATGGATTAAAGGACACAGCGGATCAAGCGGCAATTATGCAACAGACGAATTGGCCAGGAGAGGATCAGATACCTCGTTCACATGTAGGTAGGATTACAGCCACCCTCACGGGGCATAGTCCTTTTAACAAACACTTGTTTAATTTAGGTGTTACAGATAGCCCTCTGTGTAGAGCATGCATGGAAAAGGAAGAAACACGTGCTCCTCGAGAGTAAGTTTAGCGGATTACAGGATAACACACCTGGGTGAGGTCGCTCCCTGAGGTGTTCAAGGACATTGAGGGGATCTTGAACTTCCTTAGTGAGCTGGGATGGCTAGAGTAGTGCCATCCTTTTATCACGTAAAACAGGCGCTCAGTAGACGTCGACTTGAGGAAATTACCCGTTCAAATACAATGTCACATGACAAAGTACAACTTAGACTTGTTGGTTTGCTTACGATGTCTTCCTTCACCGTTAACAACCATGATAAATTAATCACACATTTTGGCTTTAGAAAAGATAAATTGGTGTAGGCCTGACCCGGGATTTGAACCCTCCTCATCTGCACGATAAGCGGTGTTCTATCCACTGAGCTATCACTTTAGTTATATTAAATATTCTTAATGTTCCATACAACAAGGTCTTCTTCAGCTGCTGCGAGATAATCAGGCATGAATTAGAAATTAATGCGGTTAGTCTCTGAGATTTGCGGTGAAAGATGGCCGTTTGTGGCTCTTTATTCAATGGAACATTCATAGCCATATGTGTATATGCTATGAATGTCATGCATATTGTTGAAGCTCCATCGCAATTCAGATTTTCATAACAGTTGGAATTAATATTATCAAGTGCGGACTTTGTATGGAATGTGCCGACAACAATTAATTAAATTACATTCCATTTGACTCGGTAATTTGCACGAAATTAAAATGCGCATCGAAAAAGCCTATTTCGTTTGCACACAATCGAATGTAATATAATTTTGTATTCAATTCAATTTGTTTTTTTTTGTGGTAAATATACTTATTTGGCATTCATATTGATTAAATAGGAGGAGGAGGACAAGGTACTTTTTGTTGGTCAGCACCTTATTCCGCTTTGAAACTCTGGCTACCCCTTTTTGTGATTTACGGCCGTAAGTATGATTTTTTCTCTGTCAAGTAACCGTGATAGCTCAGTGGCGTGATACTTCTTATAATGCATCATACAGACGGTGAGGGTTCGAATCCCGGGTCGATACCAGTACAAGATACGATTTACAAATACAAACTAGCGAAAGTATAAATCAAAAATAATTTGGTTAAGATTTAAAGCTTTATTCTATTATTATTATTTTTCAATTAGAGCGATTAAGTTATAAATTAAGCAAGTAACTATGCGAAACAAGCGTTTTGCTAAATTAATTTATTTCCATTCCAGCGGATGATATTACAAAGTCCAGTTTTAGCATGAGGGGTTGGGAGCAAAGCTTTGCGGTCACAGCGCATTATTCACGTACACGTTAGCAAAATTAGGGCAATTCATTTTATGTGTCACGGAAATCTTCGTAGAACCTGCTAAATCTACAAAGCTTTTATATATAGTATATATAAAAGCTTTGCATATATTATTATTGTAATATATTAAGCGACATGATAGCCCAGTGGGTAGAACACCCGCCCGAAAAACAGAAGGGCGTGAGTTCCAATCCTGGGACGGGCCTACACCAATTTGTCTTTTCTAAAGTCATATGTGTGGTTAATTTATCATGGTTGCTAACGGTGAGGGAAAACATCGTGAGGAAACCCACATGGCTGAGTTGTACTTAGTCATGTGACAGTGTATTCGTACAAAACGGCGATAGGCCTGCCCCCTATCACGTGAGTACACTGTCTAAGCAAAACGTGGGTACCTTCTCTGGAAACTAGATGGCGCTTGCCATGTGAGTTCAGGAGTATTGATACCTCTGCCAACCCCTTCGGGGATAAACGGCGTGAACGTTTATGTTATGTTATTATATTAAATATTCTTAATGTTCCAAACAACAAGTTCTTCTTCAGCTGCTGCGAGATAATCAGGCATGAATTAGAAATTAATGCGGTTAGTCTCTGAGATTTGCGGTGAAAGATGGCCGTTTGTGGCTCTTTATTCAATAGAACATTCATAGCCATATGTGTATATAGCTTTGAATTTTATGCATATTGTTGAAGCTCCATCGCAATTCAGATTTTCATAACAGTTGGTATTAATCTTATTAAGTGCGGACTTTGTATGGAATGTACCGACAACAATTAATTAAATTACGTTCCATTCGACTCGGTAATTTGCACGAAATTAAAATGCGCATCGAAAAAGCCTATTTCGTTTGCACACAATCGAATGTAATATAATTTTGTATTCAATTCAATTTGTTTCTTTTTGTGGTAAATATACTTATTTGGCATTCATATTGATTAAATAGGAGGAGGAGGACAAGGTACTTTTTGTTGGTCAGCATCGTATTCCGCTTTGAAACTCTGGCTACCCCTTTTTGTGATTTACGGCCGTAAGTATGATTTTTTCTCTGTCAAGTAACCGTTATAGCTCAGTGGCGTGATACTTCTTATAATGCATCATACAGACGGTGAGGTTTCGAATCCCGGGTCGATACCAGTACAAGATACGATTTACAAATACAAACTAGTGAAAGTATAAATCAAAAATGATTTGGTTAAGATTTAAAGCTTTATCCTATTATATATTTGTTTCAAATACATAAGAGCGACTAAGTTAGAAGTCAAGTAAGTAACTATGCGAAATAAGCGTTTTGCTAAATTAATTTATTTCCATTCCAGCGGATGATATTACAAAGTCCAGTTTTAGCATGAGGGGTTGGGAGCAAAGCTTTGCGGTCACAGCGCATTATTCACGTACACGTTAGCAAAATTAGGGCGATTCATTTTATGTGTCACGGAAATCTTCGCAGAACCTGCTAAATCTACAAAACTTTTATATATACTACGTATATTGCCTTTACTTAAGGAACAGGCCGGTTATTTACTCACTTATCGACTACTCCAACGCTACCAACTCAACCTAAAAATTTGCTTACATTGGGTGATACTAAACCGTTCATAAAAGTGCTTTCAAAATTACAAATGTAACTATTCAGGAGTGCTATAAGTTGTGATCAAGGTGCTTAATTTTATGAAGCTTGAGCAGTGATTGAAGAAACCTCAGATATTTTTAAAACTACGCTACCCGTGCGAAGCTGGGCCGATCCATTAGTTTTAAATAAAATAAAATAAAACAACACCTGAATAATTCATTTCCAGTTATCAGTTAGCGCCTGGTTTTGACCTTATAACCACTGAAGTATTAAGAGAACTGCCAAAGAAAGTCATAACTCTCATAACTATTATTTTCAACAGCATATTGAGAACTGGGTATTTTCCGAACATCTGGAAAGTGTCCCAAATAACAATGGTACTCAAGGCAGGAAAACCCCCACATCTTACGTCTTCCTACCGACCAATCAGTCTGCTACCAGTCCTCTCAAAAGTCTTCGAGAAGGTACTCTCTGTGCGGTTAAAAACTTGTATGGCAGATAAGAAACTAATCCCAGAACATCAATTCGGATTCAGAAGCAATCATTCAACAGTGGAACAAGTACACAGAGTTTGTGAAGAAGTGAGAAATGCACTGGAAAAACAGCTTTATTGCTGTGGCGTATTTCTGGATGTGCAACAGGCGTTTGATAAAGTTTGGCATAATGGCCTACTATTTAAAATCAAGAAGACCCTACCTCATAATATGTTTCTGCTACTGAAATCATACATTGAACACAGGTCATTTTATGTTAAAATAAACGATTCTGTTTCCGATATGTATGAAATACAAGCGGGGGTACCACAAGGATCAGTCCTAGGGCCGACATTGTATATTATTTACACCAGTGATGTTCCTGTGTCAGAAACAGTGATGACTGCAACGTTTGCAGATGATACTGCTGTACTAGCTTCAAGTGATAGCCCAGAGCAAGCTTCAGCGACTTTGCAAACACATCTTAACAAGATACATGATTGGACGAAGAGTTGGAAGATCAAGGCTAGTGCCGCTAAATCCAATCATATCACTTTCACCCTTAGAAGGAAAGATTGTCCGGGGGTCAAATTTGGAAATGAGCACTTACCACACACAGATTCTGTAAAGTACCTAGGTTTTCACCTTGACCGGAGGCAAACCTGGAAAACACACATCCAGAAAAAACGTGATGAGTTGAACTACCGTTTTAGATCTTTACAATGGCTGCTCGGCCCGCAGTCAAGACTGTCACTTAACAATAAATTGCTTATTTATAAATCCATACTAAAACCTGTTTGGACATATGGTATACAGTTGTGGGGTACGGCAAAAAACAGCAATGTTGAAATACTGCAAAGATTCCAAAACAACGCACTGAGGACCATAGCAAGAGCTCCCTGGTTTACAAAAACTGAGGAAATACATACATACTTAGAAATTCCTACCGTGAAAGAGGAAGTCAAGCAACTTACAAAAGCCTACAGAGACAGGATTACAAATCATGAAAATGAATTGGCGCGGTCACTAACACAGCCAGAAATGACGCGACGCCTGAAACGAAGCCACATCTGGGATAATATATAGTCAAAGTTAAATAAAATATAATATCAATGAAGGACAGTCTATCAATGGAGAGGCCAGTCCTGAAAGCCACGATACCGTTCAAAAGAACTGCTTATAGTCCAACGACTGATCGCATGTTGGAAAGAAACAAAATAACAAAAAAAAAAAAAAAAAAGTTATCATCTACTGAACACATACACAGGGATTGTATATATAGTTGTCTTTTAATTTAAATATTGTAGCAAATAAACCCCTGCTAGACCCTCGTCGTTTCCCCGATGATTAAAATAATTCTGGTAGCCAAAATTGATGGATTATAAAATACGAGCAAATATTACATTTTTAATGTAAATATCAACATATACGCTTTCATATATTGAAAAGGGTATTTATTTATAATTGCTTATTCTGTCTTATATTATCAATGGAATATTTTGTGTTTTATAAGTTACATCATGGAGCTTTTTGAATATTTTTATATAATCGTAACTTTACTTACTTTCCTTCCTGTATTGTATCTACCTTTTCATATACGCGCAAATACTTATTTGGTAACCAAGTCAAGCGTAAGTTGACTACTGAAATAATTTTTTTCTTTCGTTTTATCGAGAGATCTCTGATATTCTATTTTTTTTTAATTAGAAGAACTAACTGAACATGATTATGTCATCTGTTTCCATTCTCTATACCATTTAGCTGAACAAACGTAGATTTTTATAGCATTAAAATATTCTTAAAATAAATAAAAATCGTATAATTATTTAGTAATTTAGTTTATTTAGTTAGTTAGTTAGATTTTATACAGTTATAAGATTGTTTGAAAACTCTAATTATTAAGTTAGCTAGTTACTAGTCATTAACAACGCACTCTTGTTCTAATCAACATGCATAATTACAAGTGTTAGCCTGTTAGCGAGTAATTAGACAGAATGTCGCTTGTGATATCTATTTAGAAAGAAAGAAAGAAAGGAAAAAAATATTCAAAAAGTAAGAACACACCTATAAAATACTTATGACCTAAACATGATATAAATTAAAAAAAAAAATATTACAGTTAACACAAATACACTTACATAAAAAACTGCAGCACACACAATATGCTCTGTTCTTACTAAAGAAATGGTCACTGGCTCAGGATATTTCTATCAGTACTGGGTACTCGTAGCACTGATTTTCAGCCAGTGCCAAAATATAATAAAGTAAAAAACACAAACAAACAACAAAGGGTAGCCGATAAACTAAGTACAAAAATATATTAACAAAAGATATTTAAAGGTAACTTTGCATTGTTACAAACCACATCATGAGAAACAACAAGTTGACAATGAAATCTTCACAAAATAACTACAACGATGGCATAAAAAATCACAGCCAAATGATAAGTAGAAAAATAGATAAATAACACAACAAAGCTTTTTAAATATGTACGATAACGATTTAGTATAAATGAAGCCTGTATTAACTTTACTAATGCTAACTTAATAAATTACAACAGTTAATGACAATCAACCGTGATAGCTCAGTGGATAGAACATCGCTTATCGTGCAGACGATGAGGGGGAGATCGATTCTCGGGTCAGACCTATACGAATTTGTCTTTCCTAAAGTCATATATTGTTAACGGTGAGGGAAAACATCGTGAAGAAACCCACATGGCTTAGTTGTACTTAGTTTAGTGACAGTGTATTCGTACAAAACGGCGATAGGCCCGCCCCCTATCTCGTGAGTACACTATCCAAGCAAAACGTGGGTACTCATCAGTGATAATGTCATGTGATGTTCATAAGTATTAGTACCGCTGCAAACACTTTCGAGAATATTCGGCGTGAACGTTTGATTTGATTAATGCTAACTTGTTTCACTACATATGACACGAGATCAAAGGAAAAATATTTGAAAACATAAACACGTTTTTTTAAACATAATATCATAATTAAATATATTTTTGTAAGAATTTATAAAATATATGTTAAACCAAGTACATACATACATACATATATATACTCACGGCTATAAATCCCTATAAGGGGTAGCCAGAGCTAAGGAATTCGAAATTCTTCAGCCACTTTTGGAAAGTTGAGTGGGGAAAAGATGGTAAAATAAAGGTTGTTGGTGATGGGTCTCCAACCGCATCAGTGAACAGTTTCGGAGAGATAACATCTCCCTCTCGCGTCGACGTCTCACTCCGCGCTGTAGTTCGATAGGGTTTGAGTTCTGGTCTTGAAGTCGAACCGACGTAGTGGTGTTTTCGTACAAACACTTAAACACCTCAATGTATCTGTGGTCAATATGGCACCTCTGCAAAGATTCGAGTACCGCCCACTTTTCCATGCTAAATGCTAAATGACCTTAATAGAGTATCCGAGAGAGTGGGCCTGAAAAAAACCATTAAAACCATTAAAACCATTTATTTAGTCGTAAATGTGGGTAGTTTACATAGATCTTCTATTGTACAATTGTATCCATACACATTTGACCCTTGCGGGTATACAACTTTAAATATTGAAATTGTGACTATATTTATTAACATTTTTGACAATTATATGATATTTACAGAAAAGCATTATTTAAAAAAATATTTTATCCAAATTAATTAAAATGTATTATAAAAAAGAAACTATGATGTCAAAAGATACTCTTAAAAAAAAAAACTAATATCAATAAAAAAATAATTATAAATTGAAACAAATTTAAAATACTATGTCATGCATATCAACAAACACATAATAACAGCACAATAGAAAAAAAATATGATATACATGTCAAATATCATTAATTACATTATATTAATATTCTTATTCCTATCAAAAAATTCATTCATGGAGTAAAAACAATTTTCCAGCAACCAATTAAATAAATGTCTTTTTAATTTATTTATGGGTAAAAGCTTTATTTCATCAGGTACAGAATTATATACCCTAACAGAGACTACACAAAATGATTTTCTGCTTGATGATAGTTTAAAATTAGGTACTGTAAGTTTATTTTGGTTTTTCATCTGTAACCGTTGCGAATGATAACCCATATGAGCTGGTTCGAAAGTCTGAAAATTCTTTATAACGTATAATGTTGCTTCGTAAATGTAAATACAGGCCAAAGGGAGAATTTTTATTTTTTTAAAAAGTGGTCGGCACGATACTGTCTGGTCGCTGATAGAACAGAGTGACCTTATACATTTTTTTTGAGATATGAAAACTGAAAGCACATCAGTGGAGTTTCCCCACAGTATTACTCCATAACGTAATAAGGAACCTACGAAAATGAAAATGAACCGTGTCGAACAACCATGTCGTACCCACTCCTATTGGACTTGGAAACTTGTAACGATACGTGTCTTAAATCTTAATCCCCTCATGGAAATAAAATCTAAGACACGAAACGCGGAGAGCAGAGACTAATAAAACAAAGAAAGAATATACACCAGTCTATTAAAAATTTAGATGTACACAGTAAAACAGAAGACAAAAAGAATATATAAAATAAACAATAGTAATATTAACTGTTGGTCTGCCAGCGGTGATCATGTACATGCGAGGTAGAAGAGAACCAGTCCAGCGAAACACGGCGATGTCCAAAATTCAGCATCAAATAAGGCCAGATAAAATGCTTAGATAAAAATAAAAGAAAGATGCGGCAACCTCTGCCCGCGCGTGGTCCTACTAAACTGAGTACAATGTACTTGGTTTGCTTCAGTCGAGTTTAGTCCGCTACGATACTTCAAGTCGACGAGCTGACATAATCTTTGACATCGAAATTAAAATTTTCATACAATTCGCGCTTAAAATGCCTGGTTGTGCCTTTATTCAGTGCACAAATCATTCAAGGCGTAAAAACAAATCACAGGGAATCACGTTTCATGCGTAAATACGCCAAAAATATATTTACAAGCAAAATATTATTAATTTCGGCCATTTTATCCTTGAAATCTGACATGTTTAAGTGACAGAGACAGACTATACGAGCCCATCGCTCTATCTTTATCTTTGCGTCATGTCGTGTGTGTTCGTATCAGTTCGTATGGATGTAGTGCGGTGTTGTGATAAACCGATAAGGCCCATATTTAGTTGACAATTTGTACGCTCACGCCGCATCTTCTTCTTTTATTTTTATCTAAGATAAAATGATTGGTTTGTAAAACAGGGTATATCTCTGTGTCTTCCTCTGCTTTCGCCCTGGAAGAGACTATATGTAGATGTTGCCGGTAGGATTGTTGCAACACCTCGCAGAAAGACCAGCTTAATCCAAGATACTATTCCAGATTTCTTCTTAAGGATTTCCTTTTATGTTAGTCTCCTGCGGTTATATATCATTGTTTAGTTCCTTTTTATTATTTTTCTGCGATTTGTCGATAATATTTTTATTTCTCTGGTTTATGTTATTGTTTTTATTTTGTTGTTGTTATGGCAACGACGGAGCTGAGAGTTGTCAAATTTTATTTTATCTTAAACTTTTCTTTAGTTTATCAATTTTCAATGTGTTTGTGTACGAAGGTAGGATAGTTTTAAAATATTATTATGTTAAATGATACAATTTTAATACACTTTTGTTGTCTAAAATGATAGCGCAGGCATTAATTTTATTTTTAATGTAAGGCTAGGACATTTTACTTATTCAAATTTATATGTTTTCATCTTTTTAAGTTAACTGAAACTCTTTTTAAAAATCCTTTTTTTAGGTTTTATTGTCTATTAGGATTTTTTATTGATTGTCAGGGGAGGATAACGAATGGAGGATTCTACTGAAAACTTCTCAAAAAAATATAACTAACTATCATTCTTGAGGTTATTCCTTAAGAAGAAATCTGGAATAGTATCTTGGATTAAGCTGGTCTTTCTGCGAGGTGTTGCAACAATCCTACCGGCAACATCTACATATAGTCTCTTCCAGGGCGAAAGCAGAGGAAGACACAGAGATATACCCTGTTTTACAAACCAATCATTTTATCTGGCCTTATTTGATGCTGAATTTTGGACATCGCCGTGTTTCGCTGGACTGGTTCTCTTCTACCTCGCATGTACATGATCACCGCTGGCAGACCAACAGTTAATATTACTATTGTTTATTTTATATATTCTTTTTGTCTTCTGTTTTACTGTGTACATCTAATTTTTAATAGACTGGTGTAACTTCTTTCTTGTTTTATTAGTCTCCTTGCTCTCCGCGTTTCGTGTCTTAGGTTTTATTTCCATAAGGGGATTAAGACTTAAGACACGTAACGTTACAAACTCTGTACTCGAAGTTGTTGACCAATATGTATACCTGGGACAAATCTTTCGGTTAGGTAGAGCTAACTTCGAGACTGAGGTCAACCGTCGAATCCAGCTCGGTTGGGCAGCGTTCGGGAAGCTGCGCCATATCTCCTCGTCTAAAATTCTACAGTGTCTCAAGAGCAAGGTGTTAAATTAATGTGTGTTGCCAGTCATGACATATGGCACAGAGACGTAGCCTTTAACAATGGACCTCAACAGAAGGCTATGTTAGGAGTTTCACTACGTGATCGAATCCTAAATGAGGAGATCCGTAGAAAAATCGGGGTAACTGACATAGCCCGAAGAATTGCGTAACTCAAGTGGCAATGGGCAGGGCACATTGCACACAGAACCGACGGCCGTTGGGAGCTCGAAGGTTCTGGAGTGGCGGCAACGTACCGGACGACGCACTTTGGGTAGGCCTTCCACAAGGTGGACCAACGATTTGATGTAAATCGCGGGAAGCCGTTGGATGAAGGAAGCGCAGGACCGGTCGTTATGGAAATCTTTAGGGGAGGCCTAAATCCAGCAGTGGACGACTATTGTCTGAATGATGATGATGATTTTCCATCATGCTAATTCTGTGTATGCCGAAAAACTAGTTAGTTTCAAACTAATTACTCGCTTAATACCTTATATCATGGTCAAGCTGTGTAGTGTCGGCTTAGAATAGCACTACCCCATTTCTTCCAGTGGGTGTACGTAAGAGGCGACTAACGGTATTGGGGCTATTAAGGGATTTTTTGGGCGATGCGGTTGGAGACCCATCACCAACAACCTTTATTTTACCATCTTTTCCTCATTCAATTTCCAAAAGTGGCTGAGAAATTTTTAATTCCCTAGCTCTGGCTACTCCATTAAGGGATTTATAGCCGTGAGTATATGTTATGTTATCATGGTCAAAATGACAGATTTTTGCAATTGACGCTTTTTTCAATGTAATTAACATACTTTCTATTAATCTGACGCGCTCGAATTAATTTGAGGATCGATTTTTTTTACTAATCTGATTGGCTACCCTAGTTGCACCTTTTTATTTTAAAAGCCGTGTAGTGCCGGCTTAGAATAGCACTACCCCATTACTTCCCGAGGGTGTACGTAAGAGGCGACTTATGGTATTGGGGCATTTTAAGTGCTTTTTGGGCGATGCGGTTGGAGACCCATCACCAATAACATTTATTATGCAATCTTTTCCCCATTTAATTTCCAAAAGTGGCTGAAGAATTTCTGATTCCGAAGCTCTGGCTACACCTTTTAGGGATTTATAGCCGTGAGTATATGTATGCATGTATAAGTTCTGTAAATTTGAAACTATGTGAATAGCACTAACTTATTTCTTCCTGTGGGTTACTTGTTTGAGGTGACAAATATTAGGGTTTTTCATATCCTAAAAACTCGTTATTTCTCAATGTTTTCCCTCTCAGTAACAAACATCTAACAACAAATCAACATTGTTCTATATCACAACGATTAGAAGTTACAGCGATCGCTACTAATGAGCTCGTGTGTATGACAACTCGTAACAAATGTTTCGGCACAGACGATCGGGGATATTAAAACAAAGTTAAATTGTATTATCTGCGTGGTCCTGCGAATGAATTTTCATCTTGTTTTGTTTTAGATCGTTTGTATGGAGTCTGGAAATGACGATACTTTGGTGTTTCGTGTTTGTTATCATCAAAGCAAAATAATTCAAGAGTTAATTTTTATTGCGTTGTGTTTTTTGTTACTTTGTTTCATGTTTTTGATATGTTATGAAACAAGGAAATAACTGTCAATGGTTAAATTTGTCATTTCTGTGTTAAAATTATAATTTATGATGTCCTGCACAAGTTTTAAAATAAATAAAATATATATTTACACAGACATATTATATACATATCAAGTTAGCCCCAAACTAAAAAAGACTTGTATTGTGGGATACTAATTCAACGATAATTATATTTAATAATACACATATAAATAACACCATCATCACATACAATGTTGCTCTCAGCTGTGATCGAACCCGCAACCACCGGACCTAAAATGGAATCTGTCGTCAATGGAATCGTCAAACGGGACTATTTTTATTAAATATTCCATAAGGAATGTGGTTTTGCACTTGAAAGTCATCTTAAAATATCTGAGATATTTTCATTAAATGTTTATTCAAAACTAGTGGATCGGCCTAGCTTCGGACGGGTAGCGATGTAGTTTTAATATCTGAGATTTCTTTAATAACTGCTCAATCTTTCTGAATTTTAGCGCAATGATTGCAACTTATAGCACTCCTAAAGTGTGGCTTTGTGATTTTGAATGCGCTTTTATGAACGGTTCAGTATCTCCAATTTTTAAGTTCAGTTAAAACACTATGAAGTATTTATAACAACTTAGCTCGATAGACGAAAAATATGGCACAGAGCGCCCCACGCCTTTTCACAATAATACCAGTATGTTTTGTTCATAACCGTTTTCAGCTTATATTAGGAAATTACTTTTATTTTTTTAGTTTGATGTGCTTTTAAAGCGTGTTTTTTAGTTTTTTCAATCTATATTTATTTTTAACTTTTTACTACTGAATTATTTGAAATTATTTAATCCTGGCGACCCTAATGAGGATAATGGGATGAAACTATAAAAATATTATACTGTCCCTGATTCTCGATAAGTGTAAAAATTTGAATTTAAATCGGTCCGTTTAAAGTGGGCCAAAATCGAGATTAGAGGAGTTGGTTACATAGATACATACAGGTGAAACTAATATAAGCGAGTTAAATAAATTAATAGTTTAAAAAACACTAAAAAACACGCTTTTAAAAGTGCACTTAAAAGTCAAAAATAAATTACGGGTCGTTCAAGTTGTCTCTATTTCTGGGCTGAAGTGTAAACTATGTGCTTTTAATTATAATATTTGATTGTAAAAGCGTGGGGCGCTGGAAAAGGAAAGATTTTTTGTTTACCTTGCTAAGAAATCAAGTTAAGCGATGTTTCGATCGGCACTCTAACTAGAGTTGCAGCACCACTAGTTGGAGGCTCTATATTAAACAGTCTGTTCAAAGTACTAGTCAACAGTGGCAAAATGTAGAGTTCTTGTTCGTGTATTTGTTTACAAGAAAGTTTAGCGCCCCACGCTTTTACAATCAAATATTATAATTAAAAGCACATAGTTTACACTTCAGCCCAGAAATAGAGACAACTTGAACGACCCGTAATTTATTTTTGACTTTTAAGTGCACTTTTAAAAGCGTGTTTTTTAGTGTTTTTTAAACTATTAATTTATTTTATGCTTTTTAGTCTTTGCTAATGGCATATTTTAAACATTTATTTCAAATAGACGAATGAGTGCGGTCCGTCCACGGATGGGTAACCGCCTAGTGGTATTTATCTCGGGCGCTACCGTGCTTCGCAAGGCACGTAAAGCCGTTGGTGCCGGTTGTTATCGTAAGATAGCAGTCGTCAAGCTTTGTCAGAGACCCAAACGGGCGGCTTGATAACATCTAACGGTAAGGTGACCACTAGCCTTACAAACCTCCACCAACCCGGCTGGCCCCCGTGGTGAAGTATGGCTAATACCTTCCTCACGGAAGAGACCCGTGCCCAGCAGTGGGACGTTATGGGTTGGTAACGATACATCGTATGCTAATATTCATAATGAAGTTCCAGTTCAAATCTTCCGGCTCCATCATCAGATCAGTTCGATAGTACCATATTATTGTATTCAGACCTTGAAACCTAATCGTGGTCAAAGTTCATTTCGTGGTCAAAGTTCATTACAAGACCTTTCTTACAAGTCCAAATACGGCTATAATACGATCATCCATCATTAAGTTCCAGTTAATATCTTCCGGCTCCATCATCAGATGAGCTCGACAGTACCATATTATTGTATTCAGACCTTGAAACCTAATCGTGGTCAAGGTTCATTACAAGACCTTTCTAACAAGTCCAAACACGGCTATGATACGATATTTCATCATGGAATGCTAGTGCCTATCTTCTGGCTTCATCATCAGACCTTGAAACCTAATCATGGTCAACGTTCATTACAAGACCTTTTTAACAAGTCCAAACACGGCTATGATACGATCATCCATCATGAAGTTCCAGTTCATATCTTCCGGCTCCATCATCAGATCAGCTCGACAGTACCTTATTATTGTATTGTCATCGAAATCCCATACAACTGCCAATTTTCATAACGCTATGACTTTTAGAAGATGGTTAAATTAGTTTTCTTAGATTTGATTACATAGTTACATACATAAGTGTGTTAAAGTGTGTTAAAGTGTGTTAATTAAAAACCATACCAACTACTGGCGCCATCTAGTATTTAATATGTAAATTAGTAAGGATTTGGTTTTGGTCACGGGCGCGATGGCTTATTTCGTGTCTAATTTTGGTGTTTCTCTACCGATTTCTGTGATTCTTTTTCCATTGATTAGGTAATAATGTTAACTTTTTTAAATGAGGGATGAATGAGAGTATGATAAACGTAAGAAATAACAAATATAATCAGAATGCTCCGAACTGCTAAGCTATCAGGAGTTACACGTGTTATTGTGAGTCAACCATAAAAGATAGACAGGTGCTGTTGCAGGATATTTTTTTGATAATTTTATGGAGAACATTTCCGCAATACATGATTTCTATGTTACTTTAACTATTAAGGCTGTACACGCGACGGAAGCTTAAAAATTTAGTAATTTCTTTCATTTTCCCAAAATTTCCCAAAATTCCCCTTCACTACTCCGCTGAAAAGTATTCCATAACCTGCCCAGGAGTATAAAAAATAATTGTGCCAAGTTTCGTTTAAATCCGTCGAGTAGTTTTTGATTCCATAAGGAACATACAAACCGACAGACAGACAGACAGACAAAAATTTTACTGATTGCATTTTTGGCATCAGTATCGATCACTTATCACCCCCTGAGAGTTATTTTGAAAATATATTTCATGTACAGAATTGACCTCTCTACAGATTTATTATAAGTATAGATAATGCTGGTATAACATTGTAAATTATGATAAAGAATTCTTTCTTTTCATACATGTTAGTTAAGAGCACTAATGATAACAATAACGAAAATGAGAGAAGTCAGAGATTTTTGTTAGGATCTGCCAACCCCAATAGAAATAAAGGGCGTGATGATCATACATAAGTATTGAAGTTGTACATAGGCACTCACAAATTCCACATTAGCAGGATTATAATAGCGTAAGTAGGATTACAAATTATAAGTTCTCAACCCTTCTGGCCTGCATCGCGAGAGGGGACTAAAGTTTACGAATAATCGAACCGCTACTTAAGCTCATTTTTAAAATACAGTACATCTAGGTGCGGAAAAAATTGTTAAATAGCATAGACAATGTTTTAGTCACTTTGCAAATAATTCTATTATTTATGTATACCTTTTAGTAACATGGTTAACATGGTGATTTTGATCCGTATGAATCTACAAATCTTATTAAAAAAATAAAATAACTGTAGTACGTCTGCCCCCTACCACGTGAGTCCTAGCAAACTCTACTCTCTAGGGTACTTTGATCACCAGGTGAATATGTCACGTGATGTTCAGAAGTATCAGTACCTCAGCCAACCCCTTCAGGGATAAAGGTCGTGAACTGTTGAATTGAGTGTTGAGTCGATTTCCAACCTTTCATAAGCAAGTGATATTTCTTAATTAATCCATAACTTAGAAACATATTTTACGTTATAGAAACTTGGAAAAACATATTAATATATCGTTTATGTTCCGGGTCCGGTTGCTTTTTGCATCAAATAGTCAAACAAATATATCATAGCTTAATAATTTATACAAGTTCATAGCCATGTCATAGTAATTTCACTGACAAATAGCCAAACCTTACGTGATTTCGAACTCATACTGAATAGAATGATGGCCTCTTTGTGGTCTATTATTTGATAATCTCACGAATTATGATGGATTTCTAAAGGTAAACATAAACATTTCGAAAATGTATAAAGATGGCAGAGGGAGGATTTGTAGCCTTTTAAACAACGGAACTTCCTCATCAGAAATGTCTTCTTCACAGATCATTTAAACACAAATTTTTTTGTAGTTTAAATAATCATTACAAATGTTGCTTTTATTTTTTTTGCAAAGGTTGCTTAAAAACAGATTGATAATGAAGTTTAGAATCTTATGTTAATATCGTATTTAAGGGTTCAAATAGTGGTGGTCGTTCATCACAGGGTGCAAGGTCTCCTCCCTTATATTGTTCTGTCGGGCTTAAATAAAACCCAAAATCCCCTCTTGGGCTCCCCTACTATAGAAAATACAATATTTCATCAATATAATTGAACATTGAACAAAAGTATCTAGAAGTTAATCAACATAATGAGGGAAACAAAATTTTTAACACAGATTTTGATTTATGTCAACCATCAACAAACTTGTCTTTCAGCAACTGGCATAAGTTGAATATACGGTATTTTAAGAAAAGAAGAGATAAAGAAAGGAAAACCATTTATTTACATTTAAATTAACAACCATACAGTTTATTTAAAATATAGAAACTAAAAATGTGCGACATGATAGCCCAGTGGGTAGAACACCCGCCCTAACAGAAGGGCGTGAGTTCCAATCCTGGGACGGGCCTACACCAATTTGTCTTTTCTAAAGTCATATGTGTGGTTAATTTATCATGGTTGCTAACGGTGAGGGAAAACATCGTGAGGAAACCCACATGGCTGAGTTGTACTTAGTCATGTGACAGTGTATTCGTACAAAACGGCGATAGGCCTGCCCCCTATCACGTGAGTACACTGTCTAAGCAAAACGTGGGTACCGTCTCTGGAAAACTAGATGGCGCTTTCCATGTGAGTTCAGGAGTATTGGTACCTCTGCCAACCCCTTCGGGGATAAACGGCGTGAACGTTTATGTTATGTTATGTTATGTAGAAACTAAAAAAACATAAAAACAAGTGACACATAAAATATAAATATAACAAATAAGAATTGGCCCTGCCTCAGCTTATTGTTGTGTGTTTTACATACAACATTGATTTCAGCCGTTGGAAAAATCGGTAGTATTTAAAAGTCGCTGTGTAGTGTCGGCTTAGAATAGCACTACCCCATTTCTTCCGGTGGGTGTACACTACACAGCTAATATTTACACAGAATATTTTGTTGGGAAATAATGGCGTAAGTATATGTATGTATGTATTTTGTTTGTGTGACTCTTTGTAATTGTTATGATTAGGCTCCGAAACCACTCAACCGATTTTTTTAATTCCTTCATCAATAGAAACGTACAAACTTCATAACAAACATAGGTTAAATATTCATCACATAAGAATCCTTAGATATTCCATCACTAGTAGTACCTATTTAAAGCTGGGGCAGTCCACTCGTCCTATGTCTAAGTAATCCTATACATAAATCTCTTTCCGACACGTCACATAAACTCGACCAGGGAATCACGTTAACCGCCTCGGGGATTTCAAAACACGATACTTCACCCCAGCCAGTTTAAGAACTACTCGCGCCTTGAAAAATGATATACTGACGTTGAAAACTTATTTAAGTAACGTCAAATTTCCTGGCTGCAAACTTTGACCACGATATTTTAAAATAAATAGGATTACATTTATTTTATTTAGCGGTCGGCTTATACTCGTAATATGAATAACCCATTTCTTGCAGCGGGTGCCGAACTTAGCGACTATGAGAATGAGGTACTTTTAAAGTGATGATTGGGTGACGTCGCTGGATATCCATAAACGTCGATACTTAATTTTTACTTTTTTACCCCGATCAACTTCCAAATATGGCCGAGGAATTATTGAAACTGAGGCTGTGTCTATCCCTTTTTGGAACTTATAGACACATTGGATATATGTCTACTGTAACATTTGTTTTGTTTCATACGTACATATACACGCGGCTATACGAAATTCCTCATCCACTTTTGGAAGTTAAGTGGAGAAAGATTGTAAAGTAAATGTTTTTGTGATGGGTCTCCAAACCCATCGCCTAAATATCACTTAAATAGCCTCAATACCCTTAGCCGCCTCTTGCAATCACCCATGGAAAAAAAGGGGTAGTGCTACGCTATTCTAAGCCGCCACAAACTACACAGCATATTTTTTTTGTTGCATAGGTTGGGATAAATTATTTGAAGATTCACTATGGACGATTTACAATACACAATCACAATATACAGTCTAGGAATTTAAATTCTGAAACTCTCTCTCTGAAGCGTTGACCCTTGTTGGGATTTATAGCCGTTAGTATATGGATGTACGCTACGAATAGATACATAATATTAAATCACGGTTTAATAGTCTTAAATCTCGATCTACAATGGTGCTACTTATGGGGCCTCTAAAACTTTTAGTATAGTCATAAAGATTTTCTTTTCCCTTAAGAAAACGTTTTTGTGATATAAGAGTTTGAGACACAAAGGTTTCTGTTGACTTTGGTGGACAAGAAATAACTATTTACCAGATTGAGTAAGCCCCGATTCAGTACCGTTTTTATTGTTTTATCGCATGTCTTAAACGCACCGTTTTAACTACATCGGCTAAATGCTTTTAAAGATAAAAATTAGAAAAGGATATAATCAGGGACACTAATGCATTCGGTATCATATAAACATTTAAGTTACATGACAATATATTGGCGTCTAGGTAAAATATTTTAAAAGTATATCACCTAGGTACCTACTTTGCAAACAATATTTTCCGTAGAATTTTCCAGAATCAGCAAATAATTACAGGTGATTCTGAATATTTTTAATAACAATCCTTTTTTGAAATCTTTTGCCAAATGTTTGTTTTATTACGATTATTCACAAAAAAAAATATCTTTAGAATTGTTGATTCCCAACCCGTCATAGCCAGCCCATTAAAGTAAAAATATATGCTCTATTTGAAACTGTTGTCTATTAAATAGGGATTAA
Organism: Bedellia somnulentella; assembly: GCA_963576735.1. Lineage (NCBI taxonomy): Eukaryota > Metazoa > Arthropoda > Insecta > Lepidoptera > Bedelliidae > Bedellia > Bedellia somnulentella. Next base: position 7,610,360 of record OY755172.1, on the reverse strand, counting down.
TAGATGTGTCACGTGACGACAACATGACCTCTCATTTTCGTTCCCTCGTCCTGTTTTCGATAAAATGTTACGTTTCCTATGACCTCGTGTCTTACTGACAGACCCTGTGATTTCGTCCAATTTCCCAATTTCCCGCAAAATACGTAGGTAGTTTAGTAGACGTGTTTTTATCCGGCTTTTATCAATATGAGGAAATAGTCAAACAGAAAAGAAAATTAAACGATTTTGCTTTAAATGAATACGAAAAAGTGTGAGGTTCTCTACTCGAATTAATTCATTGAAATTTTTAAATGAAATTGATAAATGGCTGTTCTAAATTACAAAGTTTATTTTTTCGATCCATCGAAAGAATCAACCATAGAGAGGATGCATGAATATAAATTTGTCAAACGATCTATGAAATCAGTGTGGAAGGTAATGTCCGAACATTGACTCTAATTACAAGAGGAGGATGACGGAGGGCACACCTGGATAAAATAGAGAGTGCTCAAAAAGGCAGGTGTCCGAAGTATGAAGAATGAAAGAGCATGTATGAAAATATTATTAGATGTAAACGAAGCTAGAGAGGTTTGCCATAATCGTGCAAAGTGGCAATATGTATGTATATATGTATGTGCAAAGTGGCAATCAATAGTTTCTGGCTACCCCAATGGGAAAGAATGAATCAAAACCAAAACCTGTTTTACATCCAGACTTTAAGACTCGGAATGTAAACAAGAATGTGTAATATTACCTAAATTTATGGCTTATTACCAAGCTGTTTAGTGTCAGTTAACAATAGCACGAACTCATTTCTTCGTAATAGTTTTTTTAATGTGGCCTATGAATTTTCATTTATTGAGCTCTGGCTCCTACTATTTTAGCTAAAACACAAATGGATTATAAAATCGGGCAGTTTTCACATATCAGCCCGCCCCTTAATGGCCTAGTGTCCGGTTTTATGTTTGGTCCGTCACAAATCCGTAGCGTTTTTCATTTACAACCCATTAAACGGGTTGCTGTTCGCCCTTTGGACGATAGCTATTACGCGAAGTCATAAACATATACAGCAGTCTATAAAAAGGACACATTAACCTTCTTTTTCTTTAAATCAGTGTGATGCAATAAATTTTTACTTTGCTGTTATTGTTTTTATGGGTCTTTTACCCGACTGATACTCCGTGAGCAGCACAAAACATAAACCTCTTAGTGTTTATGGAACCATTGAACACAACAATTTCGATTTCAGTGAAGGGATTACAGTATTTGTTCTTGTGTAAGTACAAGTAGATGTTGGCTCGTCATTGGTCTATTTAATAAACCAGAATAAACTTAAACAAACGTATCTTTTATGTATTTAAACTAATCTGTAGATTTATTTGATATTGTAGGGATCATAGTTAATATCGCGCTCATCTAATCAATAAATTTCAAAAGTATCATCTTACACAAATATATCTTGTTCAGCAGTGGAGTGTCAGAATAAGAATAGCTGTAATCTATTTTTCTTGCGGGTGTCGTAAGACAAGGTAAGAGTCTGTTGGGACTTTTTAGTGAGTTTTTAGGAGAGCAATAACATATTTTTTAACAATATTATTATACTTTTCTCCACTCAATTTCTGATTTCTAAAGCAATTTCTGTCCTTAGTCTCTCCCTTCCCTACCCCTACTGGGTAGTACCCAACCTGACCTAACACATCTTTTACCACAGATGTCGTATGAGACGACCAAGGGTCCTTGTATTTATTGGGAATGTTGTTGGGATCTTTTATTTTACAATCCATTCCCGTTCCAAATTAAGAAAGTAGCAAATGATTCTATAATTCCGAAGCACTAACCACCCTACCCTTTTTGGAATTAATAGCAGTGAGAGTAGCCGTGAGCCGTGTAGTGCCGGCTTAGAATGTCGCTACACCCTTTTTACCCACGGGTGCCATAAGAGGCGACTAAGGGTATTGGGGCTTTTTTTGGATTTTTGGGCGATGCGGTTGGAGACCCATCACCAAAAACCTTTATTTTTACCATCTTTTCCCCACTCAACTTCCAAAAGTGGCTGAGGAATTTATAATTCCTTAGTTCTGGCTACCCCTTCTAGGGAAATATAGCCGTGAGTATATGTATGTGTATGTATGTAGCCGTGAGTGTATGAAATTACGAATGCAAAGGTAAGTCATTCGGAGTCATTCCTAGCTTCTTTTTGCATAGTACGAAAATTCATCTGTCAAAAATTTATATGATGGTATATAAATCTGTACCAATTCAACTCAACGATTTTATTTATCTAATTCTATTATCAGCATCATTCAATAGACGTCAGCACCTGGACATAGACCTCCCTCAAAGATTGCCACAAACATTTCATTTTATACTAGCTGGTAATTAAATTCCAAGTATAAAATTAACCGCAAAAATTTGTTATCAGCTAAAAGTATTTATTTTTCTTGTTTCCGGTCCAGGGCGCTAGACGGGCGTTGCGGTTTGAGGGAACTCCACAGACGAAACCTCCTTACAGCTCGACAACATAGAGCACGTCACAAACTAAGACACAAAAAGAAAACAATTTTCTCTGTTACTGCAGCTAGTAAATTTAGTTTGAAGCAACTCCGCTGTTCAACTTGTCGTTGTAAAAGAGCAAAACAATGCCACGAGAAAAGTTGCAATAAAATAGTGCAATTATACGGTAGTTCTATGTTTTACTACTTTCTAGATTAGATTTTCAACTTAATAAGGTTCTTGGCTTTTAAAGAGTGGACTTTGTTAATTGGGTATTTTATGTCTATGTATGAATATTTTTGGTGAGAATAAGTAAAATTGTAGTTACGATTTGGTATGAGATTCTTCTTTATATTGTAATATCTCATCTAAATGTGATCTATCGATCACTAAAATAAACATTAAAATAATATACATACATACATATACTCACGACTATAAATCTTTAGAAGAGGTAGCCAGAGCTAAAGAATTAGAAATTCCTCAGCTACTTTTGAAAATTAAGTGGGGAAAGATGATAAAATAAAGGTTTTTGGTGATAGGTCTCCAACTCTCCAACCGGTCTCATGGCTATTAATTACAAAACATGTGAAAAAACCTACGAAAACAAAAATCTTCAGCAACTTTTAGAAGTTGATTGGGGAAAAGCTTATCAAATACGGGATGGTAGGTTATGGGTTTCCAGACACATCTCCATACAATCACTTTAAAACGTTCAGACAGCCTGCACGAAGAATTTAAATAAATTAAACATGACCATGTTTCCAGGGCCCTAGAATGGTGGCAACGTAAAACTCATGGAAAGCCGATGTTTGTTGGAATTCCAGTGATTGGTCTAGGCCTCCAAAATCTATAAAAAAACATATTTCTTTAAAAATATACATACATACATAAATATACTCAAGGCTATAAATCCCTGAAAGGGTTGGCCAGAGCTTCAGAAAAATATTTTTCCTCAGCCAATTTTAGAAGTTGATGGGGAAAAGATTGTAAAACAAATATTGCTGGGGACATCGCCCAAAAAACACTTCAAAAGCCCCAACACCTTTAGTCGCCTCTTATGAACACCCACGGAAAGATTGGGGAGGGGTAGTTTTATTCTATGCCGACACTATACAGAAAAAAAAATCCAACAATATTCTAAAATGCTATGCCTGGTGATGCTTAACAATTAGTGAGCGAAACCTCAATTTACACGCTTGTTATCGGATTTTAAATCTGAATATTGATGTAAACTCTATATGTATAAAATAATAAAAAATTAATACATACGGACATATTGCCTTGTAAAATTTCACTACCCCTTTCTACCCACGGGTGTCGTAAGGGGCGACTAACGGTATCGGATTTTTTTAGTGGTTCTTGGGCGATGCGTTTGAAGACCCATCACAAATGATACTTTATTTATATCATCTTGCCCTCTATCAATTTCCAAATGTAGCTTGTAAGTTTCTAGCTCTAAAGCTATGGCTACTCCTTCTTGTTATTTAAGACCGTGAGTATGAGTATATGTATGTACATATTATACACAAATCAAGTTAGCTCTAAACTGTACCATACATACAAATAATAAATTTATGTTTGGAATTGATCACCTCCGTTTTACGTCGGTTATTAAAATATTTCTGGAGTGAAACAATCACGACTACAGATGATAACTTTCTGTTGTGATATAAATGTGTATAATACTTATGTGTTGTATATTGTTTTTGTGTTATATATTGAATTACAAATATAATAATGTATTATATTTTAATTCGATACACTTTACCTTAAATATAAATATATCTTAAATGTTTTTGTATTTTCATGATGGCCAGATGTTTTTACTATCCCGATAAATCTCACTAACTGATAATTATGGAAGTAATCTGACTGGTTTTTTTCGTAAAACCATTTGTTTGTACTCAATTAATTGTATATTATTTTTCGTATATCTTTACTATTTCAGGTTTTAATAATATATTGGTTGATTCGATAAAAGAAAGAGGGCCCAACGCAGGCAAGCCAATCTGATTTACAAAATAAGATATAAAAAGAGAAACACTGCGTTATAGAGCTTCCTAAGCTCCAGAATGCTTTTTAATTTTACTTAATACTGCCGAGGTTTAATTAAAAACGTTTTTAAGAAACATTCTGCGGCTTCCAAAAGAATTTTGTTATTTAGGATACTGTAATAAACGACTTACTTTAACTTAAAGTTTTTGATGAGCAGTTGAAAATTATACACGACCGCCGCGGCCGCTATCGTGATAATTACATTGTTTTAAACGATAGAGATGTTTCGTTTTGCAAAAGCACAAAACAACCAAGACAATGGCTACTCTATAAGAAGAAAAAATATAATATTCTTTCAAACCGTCACGTGCCATCTTGATTTCAAAATTGCGCTTGTAACTTTGGTGTGAGTTCGGTATGTCACACATAACTCACATTCAATCACCCGTCCCGTCCGTGAATTTAGATTGCCTAATTGGATAGAACAGCTACACATGGTTTACATGAATTAGGTACCATGCTATTATAATCTAAATCTAAAGCTACTGAATCAGTGATGCGTGTGGAATAACTTTAGCCGTTATTAATTACCTAATTGTCAGGTATATTTTAGCGCCCATTACTTTCAAGCCCTTAACCCTTGGTATCCTCGTACACCACCGACGAGTGGAACAAATGGCGTAGTGCTATTTGAAACCACCACACTCATAGAATATTCAAACACTCATAAGAGTTTTGGAAGCGCTCTTTTCCGTAGAGCTGCAAGATTATCAAAATGTACTGTCTCAAACATAAGAAAATGGGATGTAACATAAACAGAACTCATACATACATATACTCACGGCCATACATCCCAAAAAGGGGTAACCAAAGCTGCAGAGCTAGAAACTCCTAAATAAGCTCCAAAGCTAGATACATACAGAACCAGTTTCTTTAAAAATGAATTTCTCTTGGCAGTGTTATTCTCCTGACGTCGACCTTACGAAACCAAGTGGCTCTTTCATAAGCCAAAATATGGTTTCTTTAATTGTGTAATTACATTTATTCTAGCGATAAATAAAATGAACACAAAGTTTCGTCGAGTCTACAACATTCTCTTTGCAAGCCTTATCTGCCTCCATAATGAGTTTTCTGAATAAATGAGGTTCTTATTGGATTTTTTTATCATTACTCTTTGAAGTAAATATTATGATGAACGCTGCTGAGAGTGAAATATGTTTACGAAATTCCGATATCGCTTTTTGATATATTGGAGGCACGTGTTTAAAAATATATATATTAGATTTGAGAAAGCTTGTTATATGGGGTGAAGATTATATCTTCCAATTGAGTTTTTTTTGTAAAACAATATTTATCAATAAAAACTTTTAGCCCATAACTAAAATGACGCTGGGTTTTAAATAAGTTTAAAATTTTAACATGCTTTATTTTTTTATACAATCACATTAGTCATTTTTAGTGTAGACATAGGCTATTTTCTTCTATTTTTCCTATTCTGATAAACAATTGATCAACAATCTTTTAATCCCTCTTATGATTTCGATTTTGGATTTTCGCTCTCTCTGAGGGGTTTTTTATCGGTGGCACAAGCACAATTGTAATTTTGTCCCATTGTATCGTTAACTTTCAGATAAATACATTTGATACTGATTAAGTGCCAGTAAAAACTAAGCGTGTTACACACACACTAGTGTCATCAAAATGAACTGACAGACATACACACATTGAATATTACATTTTTAATTCGGCCCCCTGTCACAGTTGCTGGTTGACTGAGTCGAGGACTTAAAATATATCTATTCCACCATAAGAAAGATTCAACAAAACCGCACAGATAATTAATAACCTTTCATTTTCATATTATAAGTATTTTTTTTAGTATTCCTTATTACTTTGTATTACAAATACTAAACACACATTTGGATCGAAAAGGTGCTCAACAAGGCAGGTGTCCGAAGAATGAAATATAAAAGAGCATGTATGAAAAGTTTGATGGATGTGAACGAAGCCAGATAGGTTTGCTAGGATCCTACTAAGTGGCGATCGATAGTCTCTGTGTACCCCAATGGGAACTAACGGCGTGAGAATGTGTATGTATGTATGTACAAAAAACTTTGTATTAGTTTAAATCTTTTTGTTCATGAAAACCTCATGTGGGGATTATTACTAATAAATAAAGAATAAATAAAGGAAAGAAAAATTTCGACACAGGCGGGATTCGAACCCGCGACCTCGGGTATACACCCCCGTCGCTCTTGCCAATTGAGCTCAATGTTGTCAATGGCTGCCAGCGCGAAATTCTTCTATCCTTTATTTCTTTTACACGTTTTAGTAGTGTTTGCGTTTACTACCTCCGAATTTTTTACTAATTCGGAAGGCCACTTGTCTATTTATTCTTTATTTATTTATTTATGAGGTTTTCATGAACAAAAAGATTTAAATTATGTTATAGTTAGGCGTTTTCAACATTTGCATTCTATCTGAAAAGATAGACAAGTGGCCTTCCGAATTAGTAAAAAATTCGGAGGTAGGAAACGCAAACACTACTAAAACGTGTAAAAGAAATAAAGGATAGAAGAATTTCGCGTTGGCAGCCATTGAGACGGTAGCTCAATTGGCAAGAGCGACGGGGGCGTATACCCGAGGTCGCGGGTTCGAATCCCGCCTGTGTCGAAATTTTTCTTTCCTTTATTTATTCTTTGTTTACTTTGTATTAGTGTTTTTGAAATCTACTGAATCCAACAGATATATAAAAATTATGAGCGAGCATAGCTGACCCAGGTTAACATACTTATATGCAGATTGAAAACTATGCAAGCTTATACATTGTAATACAATGTAAGCTTGGTGGCTGGTAAATGCCGACGTTAAGCTACGGAAAACCTGCCTTCTATTTCAACCTGATATCATACAATGAATTGCTACATATTTACAAAACATGCATATATATGCAGAGCCATAATAACGAAATTCGAAATTCCTCAGCCAATTTTGGAAGTTGAGAGGGAAAAGGATTGTTCAAAAAAGTAAAACCAAATATTGGTGGTGAGCATTGCTCGAAAATCACTTCAAAAGCCGCGATATCTTTGATACTGTCTCCTGCGTATGAAATGAAGTAGTATCATTTTAAACCAATAAAATGGGAAGAAATGGGGTAGTGGTATTCTAGGCCGCACTACGCAGCTTTCCTTACATTCATATTATCTTTCCTTAAATGGCCATTGACTACGGTGATAGCTCAGAGGGCAAAACAACCACCTTTCATGCGGAGAGGCGTGGGTTCAAATCCCAAGACAAGTAAAAATAAATTTGTCATTTCTAAACTTATTGGTTTTGGTAATTTAATATGGTTCTTAACAGAGAAAACATCGCCAAACCCACACGATTTGTCTATACTTAAGTTTAATAAGTATTTGGACAAAAGGCAATAAGTCTGCCTCCTATCACGTGAGAACACTGTCCAAGGTGACAATGTCACTTGAAATTTTAGTACCTCTGCTAACCCTTTCGGGGATAAATGGCGTAAACGTTCGTGTTTAAGTTTTAGATCTTGATTCCGAGATAGCAAAAATATTGACGATTCTCAGAGCACCTCCATTATCTATTCCTGCTTGTTCCTGTCCTTACACATTTTGTAGTAGTGCAAGAAACTTATTTGAACTGCCAGAACTTCGTCGGTACTGCCATGTCTTGACCGCCATTTTGAATTTGAAATGATGTTTATAGATCAGTACGTAATTTGTGAAAAAATCTATCGTAATCAGTCGAGGTTAATTTCAAATTGATTTGCAAAATCTGACCCAGGCACACTGAAATAAAATAAATGCAAGTTCAATAAATTGCGAATATATAAAGCTTGCTTGTATCTGGATTATCCTGATAAAAACCCGCAATAAGTCCATATTCGTAGCTACTTCGCAAATGGCTTACCTGGCTTGAGATGGCTTGTGTCTACAATATGTTCTAGATTCTTTGCAGCGGCAAACTCTCAATTTTAGTTTAGCTTCCAAATTAAAGAAGTTCAGCCATTTACCTTGTTAAGTGGGAAATTATAGTAAAATAAACGATGATTGGTGATGCGTTGGGATGCGAACTGACGTATGTTCAAAACCCTTAGTCACCTCATTTGGCACCTATTAGAAAAACAAGATAGTATATTTCCAAACCGACAATACCAATTGCTATCGTATAATTTTATTTAGTTTTTTGAATCATTTCCTGGCCACCTAGTGGTGTTAACATGCAAAAAGTCAATACCGCTAGTCGTTTATTAATTGGATACAATACCGTTAATAATAAGTATTAAAATAATCGGAAAGTACTATTATCACTATCATATCATCCCTTGAAAAATCAGAACTTTTAAGTACTTTTGTTACGCTAAAAAAAATAAGCATTAAAGGTAAAAATACAGCAAAATTCAGCCTACATTAACCGTCAACTACAGATACAACACAATACCTACTCTCTAATATAAGCTTAAGTCTATCCAAACTAGTTACATACGGAACGAGCGTTTGACAGGTCATGTTTTGTGAAGCGGTGTGTGAGCGAATCACCAAATACAATAGTAGCAATTACCAAGTAATTTCGAGCGAAATTGGACCTGGCCGTCCCAGATGTCCTGCTTTGGACAGCACAAATGTCAACTGCATGCGAGGTGAAATTACCTACAAATGTAGCCTACTCTGGAGAGCCATCATATTGATAATTAAGGCAAATGGAATATTGTTGATATACGAACATAAAACCATGCTTCAAATTGAAAGCTGGTTTAAAATACCAGTAAATAAGTTATTGGTTATACCTAGGTTTTCAAGCTATGTAAACTACGTTTGTATTTTTGGCTACATTTATAATTTGTTAATTGCAAAAAAGTATTGATTTGATTTTTACTAACTACAATAATGGCGTAGGTTGTCTATATGTCGCAGCCAACTGGTTAAATCAGCCAGCTGACAAAGCAGCTAGCCGCTTAATTAAACGCCGGCTCCTCGTTAAAAGGCTAGCCCGCTTGTAAAATTAATTGTCGTCACCGAACGTCCCATCACCCGGCTGATCGAATGGTTAGCCCGTTGGTTTGGGCTGACGTTACATTATTTTTCTGTTAAAATTGATAGAATAACTGTTTAAAAAAGTTTGAAATTATGGAAATTTCAATAAATAATATATAAAAAAAGTAGAGAGTTAAAATTAATACATAAGAGTACCTACTTTATATTCTCATGTTCATTTTTAATAAGTCGGCACCTGTTGTTTGAACTTTTAGTTACTGTGCCAAAGCTTTGTTCCATTTAATTGTTAATATTTTATTAAATGAATATAATTAAATTATCGCCGGCATAAGAAGTACATAAGAAAAAATATTTTAGTCATAGTCACCCTAGATAAACAGACGGCGATATAACGTTCAGCCAAGTGGTTGGACGTTGTGTTCAACTAAATGGCTGACTGAAGTTTAGCCCTTTACTAGGAGCCGGCGTTTAATTAAGCAGCTAGCTGCTTTGTCAGCTGGCTGATTTAACCAGTTGGCTGCGACATATATTCTTGTAAAAAATATGAACATTATTCTATCCGAATAAATGTTCTTATGGACAAGATTAAAGTAAACTGTTCTATGACTAGTAAATTTGGTTCTTTACTAATGTTTTCCTAACTGTCTTCCAAATGAAGTATGTATGATCTGTATATTAAATACGATTAATAATATTATTATTTTTTAAACATAAAGCTCTGTAAAAGGGAGTAAGGTACCAGTGCCATAAAGAAACAAATGCAACAATGGTACATCAAGCAAGCGTTACAATGAGTTGGCTCCTATCTACGATAGGTAAAAGGCAACTCATACAGCTATCAAAGCCCTCAGAGCGAGAATCACAACAGAAATTATTTAAAAGCAAGATTCTAATTCTAACGTTTACTCTCTCCATCATCATAAAGTATTTACTGACTTTTATGTTTTGCTCGTGTTTCCAAACGTGAACAAGCTTTTCTTTTTGACGCGAACTGATCAAAGCCTCGCCGCTTTTGCGAAAATCTATCTCGTCTCGCAACTTTGACTCTAGCTCCACATCTATTTCGATGTTGCATTTCGAAAAAGAACTAGTATTGGGATGTCAGCCGACTTTGTTGCCATGTAGTATGCTACACTTTACCTGTCATAACGAACTGTTGGCAGAATCTAGGGGGACTCGCCTCTGAAGGAATATTTGAATACACACTCCTTTGAATAAATATTGATGTGAAAACATTGGAAGGGGGCATCGACAAATATTTATAGAGAAAAAGATTTTTTATGCTGAGTGATCTAAAAGCCGACGTATCCTTGGTAATTTTTTGCATTTTAGTAAACATTTAGAACACACATACATGAAGTACACATCTTGCGTTCTATCAATAAAATTTATGTCAATAATGATTCTACAAATAAAAACACTTAATTTTCCCTCTTCCAAAGCATCAATTTTGTATCCAAAATGTGGTAAAGATTTGCTCTTTGATATTAAAAATATTCAGAAAAATATCGTGAACCCTTCACAGCTCCAAGAAACATGATTTCCTTAACGGAAACGATGACGTTCACCCTACCTCCGGTCCCCGGGACCGCCGTGGCGTCTCGGTTAGTAAAAGTCATCTTTTATTATTACTCCTCAGATATTAATTGTGTGTCAACAGGCTCATATATGTATGCCTTTGTTGTGCTAATGACGATACGATGAGGTTTCCGCTTATTGCCCGTGGTCCCTCTCGTAGTCCCTTTTTGAAAATCTATGGCCCGTGGTCCCTTTTTATGTATTAGCCGACCAAAATGAAAGTCATGAAATATTTTTTGATAATAAACAGTGTTTTTACACATATTGTAGAACAGTTTGATAGTTCAAATATTTTCATCGTACTAAAAACATGAAGAGGTAAAAAGACTTAGATTTTTTTTGACAAAATGTATGAAAAACTACAAATCAAATGTACTAGGAACCCATAGAGTAAAAGTATATTAGTAAAGAACCAGTCTCCTTAATATTTCTTCAATCCTAGTTTCATAAAATATTTTTTAACAAGCAGCGAGTACATAAATAAATCAAATAATACTTTTAGGGTCTTCGCGCATCCACCAACCCTATGTTTTCCAATTTAGTTTTCTTGAATGTTTGAAATATAAGTAAAACAAAAACATAAGCTTAGAAATAATTTTAATAAAATTGAATTACATCTTTTGACGCATAAATTATTTTAATACTTATTATTACATAAATTAACGAAATAAAATTACTTATAACTTAGCTTATTAATGTAATAAAAAAACAACATAGCAATTTACTGAATTTCTCAAATGCAAATAGTAAGTACCGATCCAGTATGTACCTAGTAAGCTTTTTGTCTCTAGATGGTGCATCATTGCTAGACCACCTTGAGTGGGATAAGTGGACTGTTTGGCAAGATATCTCCAGTCACATCGCCCAATAAAATCTTTACAGGCCCGAATTCCTTTAGTGGTCTCGTGCAACACCCATGAGAAAAAGTTTTAGTATTATCTTACTCCTGATGTATTTTGATTGTCACCATACATTGTCACATGACTAAGTACAACTCAACCATGTTGGTAGTTCAAAGTATATTTACTCCCAATTTAAATTATTGCGTCCCCCGTTTAACAAAAATAAGGTGTACGAGTAAGTCTACATAAATCTTTCCTTATCTCTACTTGCTACTACGAAATTCTTACAGGGTCGGACTAGCACTTGCCTAATTTTATTTCGTATAGATTTGAATTGCGCTTAAGATACATAGCAATCTTGCTATGGTGTATTGGGAAAGATTTCCCAGTACGCTTGTAATGCTAAATCCAACACATATTACAAATATACAGTATCATTTTATTTATCTGTATATACAGTTATATTACTCTATGGACCAAATTCTACGTTTTTGGATTTGTTGCGTAAATCAAGCAGGGCGAAGTCCGTAGAGTTTCTGATGTCCTGGTAATTTGTTGAAAAATCAAAACTAACTTGTTGAAAAATTCCAATACAAGTTTGATTCTGCATTTAGCAAAGTTTTTACAACTACACAAAAAAGATTATCTAATTTTAATAATTCATGTCATCCTGTTATCCTAGTATATATTTATGAGGCAAACTATTTTTGTGTACCAGGGCAGTATAGAACAGTAACTTGTTTTTTGTATCTAATACAAATCAATGTGAAATCCCAGCACTAGCTAAGGTACGGTTTAGGACCTACCGTACCTTATAAGGTATGGACGAAGGTACGGTGGGTCTGCACCGTGTTTTATCATATCTACTGTCTCCGTCTTTATCAGACGTTATCCTAGCCTCAATTGGTTTGTAATTCAACTATGTTCATGCGATGGTATCCTCGTATTATTTTAAAAATATATATAAAGCAGTTTTTCAGATATAGCACACATTTTAGAACTGCGAATAAAACTTTTGTATTACATACCGCACTATGAAAACCTTGCTACTATGAAACCCACCCCAGGTGAGCATTATTTGCACTTAGTCATTTTTTATAATTATTTTATTTCTTGTAGTAGGGATTTAAGCTTGATATTGGCGAAATTGTTGTGGCGAACAAGATCATATAATCAAATAAGAATAATATAATTGAATCATGATTGACTTACACATTTGTCTTTATAGGTCCCTAGTACTTCTTTGAAGTTTGCATATATAATTTATGAAAATTTTCTAAGTTTTTTTACCTCCTTATGATTTTGGTATGCTGAAAAATTTTGAACTATCAATGCATACAATAATAATATTTTGAATATATATCCGTCTCTTTCTGCTCTTATATAAAAGGTTCACGCATCTAATTTTAGTTGGATTATATTGATAAAGGGACTACGGGTAGAAGAATTTCAAAAAGGGACTACGAGAGGGACCACGGGCAATAAGCCGAGGTTTCAAATTACGTTGAGTGGGTTCAAGACAAGCGTTATATGTGAGTTACTTCGGGCTATATTAATTTACCTTTTATAGCCGAAGAAAATAAATATGACGTCTTAGTCTTAGGTGTAAGTATTTCTATTGGATACTGATATTGTTTGTGTTTTCTTGACTTAATATATTAGTTTTATAGCAAGAGATTTTATTGAAAAATGTATATATTGTAAATGTAGATGGGATGAAACCCGCGACCTCGGGAGGAAACGCAAACACTACTTACACGTTTAAGTAGTGTTTGCGTTTTCTACCTCCGAATTTTACTTAAACGTGTAAAAGAAATAAAGGATAGAAGAATTTCGCGCTGGCAGCCATTGACACGGTGGCTCAATTGGCAGAGCGTCGGGGCGTATACCCGAGGTCGCGGGTTCGATTCCCGCCTGTGTCGAAATTTTTCTTTCCTTTATTTATTCTTTATTTATTAGTAATAATCCCCACATGAGGTTTTCATGAACAAAAAGATTTAAATCGTGTAATCAATTTCATTAGCTACTATACTCTAGGCTATAAATCCCTAGAAGGGGTATCCACAGCTTCAAAACAAGAAATTCCTAAGCAGCTTTTGGAAGTTGAACAAGCTTTAAACAACTTTATTCATTAATTCATTTTGTTTAATACGACAACCAAACCTACACATTTCTTTCGAATAAGAGTGATTTTTTTACAACCCTGATAGTTCAGTGGGCAGAACACCGCTTCTAACATATGAGTTATGTGGAAAGCTTGTTAACGAGAGAAAACATTTTGTACATACATACATATACTCACGGCTATAGATCCCTAGAAGGGGTAGCCAGAGCCAAGGAATTAAAAATGATAATTTAATGCTTTTTGACATGAATTCCTCATGTGGGGATTATTACTCATAAATAAAAGATGTTATTAAAGGAAAGAAAAATTTCGACACTGGCGGGGTTCGAACCTGCGACCTTCGGGTATACGCCCCCGTCGCTCTGCCAACTGAACTACAGTGTCAGTTAGCATCCAGGGCCCTGTTCAATAAAACTGACAATCCGACATATATGTCAAGTGTGACAATTCTACAATTCGACAAGTTTCTGTTCAATAAAAAATACAGGTGACAAATTTGTCAAGGCGGAAAACTGACAAAATTGTCGGATTGTCGCGACAATCCGACAATTTTGTGTTCAATAAAACTTTTAGCGCGACAGGTGATAGGTGACAATTTGTCGTGAAAAACTTGTCAATTCTGCTTTATTGAACAGAGAATTGTCACGACATATCGACATATTTGTAAAATTGTCGGACAATCCCGACAGGTGAAGTACTGTGTGTCACACACTCATTTGGAGGAATTTAAAACGTTTGTTCAAAGAGATGGTGCTTACGTCGAGTAGTGAAAGTAGTGAAGATGAATACTTTCCAAACAGAATATTTTTATTTTCATATATTAGTCCCAAAGTGGTTAGTTTGTTGCTCATATCCATTTTAGCACCGATAACGAACGAACAATCGGATAGTAAATATATTCGGTCATATAATCTTGTTCTTATTCTACCCTCATGCATTTTTTATTCTACTTCATACTCTGACTAAGGAAAAATATGGACATGAAATACCTACAAAAAAAACGTGAATACCTACGAAACATAAAATGGCTGACCGGTAGTGATGGGTATCGAGTGCTTTTATGAAATCGATATTTTTACTCAAATTGGATTTCATGATAACAGAAAAATATATAAGTATATAAATAGTGGTATCACTCTATGAGAATTTCAGAATAAGCGGGGAAAACACTGAATGGTTCGGTATCTCTCGCAGTGGTCAACAGGGTTGTGTTAGTTCCTACGTGAATTTTCAATTTCTTCATGAATGACTGATAGAAATGCGTGAATGTGATTAAGGGTGAAATCATCATTAAATGCCTCTTATACGCTATCAAGTGTTGCTCGCATTGTCGGTGGATGAGTTGCAAGGGATGATAAAATTGCACGTGCGTCATTTGATAGAAAGGTAATGATGTCGAATGTAGATACAACTAAAATCATGGTTTTTGAGAGAGGAGAATTTAACAGATTGCGTGGTCGAGATTGGTGGTAAAAAAGTGGGACAAGTGAAAGAGTTTGTATACCTAATAGATTATTTCAAATAAACATCTTAATGCAAGCAACATCGAACAGTTGTGCTGTGTAGTGTCGACTTAGAATAGCACTGCCCTATTTCTTCTGGTGGGTGTACGTAAGAGACGACTAACGGTATTACGACTAATTTCTAATTCCTTAGCTCTGGCTACGCCTTCTAGGGATTTATAGCCGTGAGTATATGTATGTATGTATCTTAACAATTAAAACAACTATTAAGTTTTCAAATATTTAATCACGTATGTTAACATGGTAGTATTCCTCATTTATAGTAAAATTAAATTACAAATACTAACTATCTTCACAAGAAAATAAGTAAAATTTGCGTTCAATTAGAAAAAAGACTGAACATTTTAATATTATTCGTTCCGAAATAGAATTATTTTATTTAGATAATTCCTAAAGGATACCTTTTCAGTTAGCTTCTTTCCAAAATATCTATAACGGATATCTAAGTATGCTTCGATGACATTTTTGATAAGAAGATACCTACGATTTGAATCGTGTTCACTTTCACGCGAAACAAAAACATTGGTCTGATTTTCATAGAAATATTCCATGAGAAATGAAAATATATAGAGGTAATATTTCTCGGGAAAAAAAGGTTTCTTAAGCGTAATTTTCATTAGCTTTTCGGTTTTATTACATATTTGTTCAACATCTTTTGATGGAAAAGTTAAACCACCTCGAGTCTTTAACTGAATCAAACTTTGTATGTATTCACAGAAATCACCAAATAACATTGCATTACACATGTCGCATTTAATTAATCTCGATATTTTTCTCGACACAAATCCAGCAATATACTTGACAACTTCGTGTGAATAATTGGACATCATGCTGTTAAGGCAATCAATATATTCCTCATATAGGGTACTATCATCTTCTTCAATGTCAATGAACCTGTTCTTTTCAGTCAGTTCATTGATAGCAGTGACTGGTTTAATTCTACTGGAGCAAGTTAAAACATTAATCTGTTCCAATGGGATGCAGTTTCCAACACCGCCATCTAGGATTTCAGCTCTAATTAATAGTCTTTTAAATAGCATTTTTTTTAAAATGAAGACTACAAATAAATAGTTGCTTCTTACAAGCCTTGATATTTTCTGACCCAATAGCTTCTAACCATATTTTTTGTTTTGCTGGGTTTTTAGGCCACCTAAAAGTGAAAAATATAAGTTTAATACTTAAATTACTAATTAATTATATAAAAAATCCTAGAAGTATACATTGGTGTTTGATACTATTCCTGTTTCATCAGAGCCTACATACAAAACATGTTCATTACCGAACAATAAATATATTCATACAATTCTGCATAATATAAAACCTCCAAGTGGCTAGTAACTCTTTTAGTGACGATTAAAAGGGATATCTTAAAATCAGTCATGGAAATAGACAAGGCGATCACTGATAACGGCTTATCGATAAAAATAAAAATGATTTGAGATAACATAAATTAAGCCCAACACTATTATAACCTTAAAAATTTATATCAATACATAGTATAAAACAAAGTCGCTTTCGCTGTATGTCCGTATGTATGCTTAGATCTTTAAAACTACGCAACGGATTTTGATGCGGTTTTTTTTAATAGATAGAGTGATTCTTAAGGAAGGTTTGTATGTATAATAAATGCATAATATAGTAGAGAAACACTGATAAATTTAAAGGTTTCTAATGTGATGTCGTAAATAAGCACGTTTTTTTGCGCTTATATTGCAAACGCTGGCTGAACCCTACGAGATAGACCAAAATAATGTACTACAGTATTGTTCACCTTAAAGAGTTCAACAAAAAAGTCCGCGATGGTATATGTCTATCTTTTAGGGATAACCCAGCATAACCATTTTTATTCTTTACTAAAAAATGGTTATTTACGAAGTGATTTTAAACAATACAGCATTAATCCTTATCCAATTAAGTACCTTAAATAAATTGTTTATTTATTATAGATCAATATGCTTTTTACAGCATGTAATTTAAGTGAATATTACCGAAGATATTACAAATTTAAAATGCAGGGTCGTAGTTGTTTGCGCCGGGCGGCGGCGCGTGCCTATAAATAGCGCGTCGATGGCCGCGCTTCGCCTTATAGCACTTTATGATTTGCAGCGCCTCCTAAGCTCTGCAATGGCACACGTTTGCTGGTAAAATCACTAAAAAAATTCATAATAGAGTGCACAATACTCACCGGATGTGGTACCGGAGAAGATGTACTAATTCCCCGAATTCCTCTGATACCATCAGATTTACCGTTCCAATTTAAACGCCTACAATTTCCGGTAAAGATATCTTTTGCAATGACCATTAATAATAATAATAATAAAATCATTTATTTCAGACAAATCAGTTACAAAATGTCCATATATCTGTTAGTGAAAAGACTTATAAACTATGTTAGTAGAATTTGAAATTTATATTACTCATCACATGGAGTGATGACCAATGATTTAAAATTGGACTATCAACTCTGTCCGCAATGATCGCAATTAATAAATCGCAGGGTCAAACTTTTAACGTTGCAGGATAAGACTTGAGTGTTGAGTGTTTTTCACACGGCCAAATATATGTCGCGCTGTCAAGAGTAACGTCTAAGCAAAACATGTTTGTATTGGCTAATGACAAAAAAGCTGTGACCGTTGTGTATAAGGACATTCTGTAGTAGGTATATTTTGCATTGCACCCGTGCGAAGCCGGGGCGGGTCGCTAGTGAAAAATATAAGCTAAATCATGAATGAAAATGAATGTGAAAGCTTTACAAGGCTATTCTATATACATGCTAACAGGGTAAATTCTTTTCTAAAATGTTCTTAGAGGAGAATTATTCACTAAGTTTAATAAATAACATGCTTACCGATGTAGCGACAAACAAGCCTGTTTACTTGAGTATTTGGATCCACAGCCCACAACACAACACTTTGTCATTGTCTATTAATGACTAAATATAGATTTTAAACAAATTTCAACTGTTCTCAGAATAGAAATCCAAAACCGAATGCGAATTTATCAAAAAATCTGAATGCGACTTCGAAATGTAAACAAACCAAAGCAAAACATAAAATGGCGTACGCCACGCGGATGCTATACGGACCGAGTTTGACAGTTCGATCAGTACTGTTTAACATAATGTTGTTCACTCGCACTCGATGAAACATTATAAGGAAAAAAGAGACAAAACATAGTTTGAACTTTTGTTTCCTAAATATATATAAATGCGATTATATATGTCTACTGTTTCATTTCCATAGTTTTTCCTTATTCAGAGACTTCATAAAATAAACAAATATGTCAAGAATTGACATATATGTCGTGACAAATCGACAATTTTGTCAGGGGCAATTATCGAACTCGACAATGGTTTGTGACAATTCCTAAGTTTTATTGAACGCATTTCGGTAGTGACAAAATTGTCGTGATTTTACCTGTCAATGTCGGACATATTTGTCATCTTTATTGAACAAGCTTAGCCTGACAATCCGACAAATTTGTCAGTTTTTGACATATTTGTCGGATTGTCAGTTTTATTGAACAGGGCCCAGCACGAAATTTCTCTATCCTTTGTTTCTTTTTTACACGTTCAAGTAGTGTTTGCGTTTCCTACGTCCGAGAGCGACGGGGGCGTATACCCGAAGGTCGCAGGTTCGAACCCCGCCAGTGTCGAAATTTTTCTTTCCTTTAATAACATCTTTTATTTATGAGTAATAATCCCCACATGAGGAATTCATGTCAAAAAACATTAAATTATGTGATAGTTAGGCGTTTCCAACATTTGCATTCTATCTGAAAAGGTAGACAAGTGGCCGTCCGAATTAGTTAAAACTCGGAGGTAGGAAACGCAAACACTACTTGAACGTGTAAAAAAGAAACAAAGGATAGAGAAATTTCGTGCTGGATGCCAACTGACACTGTAGCTCAGTTGGCAGAGCGACGGGGGCGTATACCCGAAGGTCGCAGGTTCGAACCCCGCCAGTGTCGAAATTTTTCTTTCCTTTAATAACATCTTTTATTTATGTGCATTAACGAACTTTGTCACTTTAAAGTTCATACACACATACATACATACCGTAGCCAAAGCTAAGGAATTATAAATTATTCAGCCACTTTTGGAAGTTGAGTGGGGAAAAGATGGTAAAAATAAAGGTTTTTGGTGATGGGTCTCCAACCGCATCGCCCAAAAATCCAATAAAAAGCCTCAATACCCTTAGTGGCCTCTTACAACACCCGTGGGTAGAAAGGGGTAGCGACATTCGAAGCCGGCCGTGTAGTATACTTAATTCACCTGAGTTAATTCACCTAGGTGAATTACATATACTATTCATAAATTTTATTCACCTAGGTGCATTAAGTATACAAGAAATAAACTTTATTCACCTAATTCACCTAGGTGCTTTAAATGCACTTATAGTAAACTTTATTCACCCAATGATATTTAAACTTTTATAAATAAATTTCTTGGCACTTGAATTGCAACCGTGATAGCCCAGTGGGTAGAACACTCGGTTATCGTGCAAACGACTAGAGTTCAAATCCTGGGTCGGGCCTACACCAATTTGTCTTTTCTAAAGACATGTGTGTGGTTAATTTATCATGGTTGTTAACGGTGAGGGAAAACATCGTGAGGAAACCCACATGGCTGAGTTGTACTTAGTCATGTGACAGTGTATTCGTGTTACACCAGGTGACAAAGTCACGTGATGTTCAGAAGTATTAGTACCTCTGCCAACCCCTTCGGGGATATCCGGCGTGAACGTTTATGTTTATGTTATGTTGAATTTGAAGTGTGAAAATTAATGACAAGATAATTTGCGAATATCAGTTACGCCTTTTAGATGGCCAAATAACAGTGGGTCATTTTTTAGAGATGGTTCGTTAAATAATTTCATTTATAATATAATTTTTCAATACTAGAAAACGATTGTGTTACGGTATGTTTTTTTTATTTAACAAATAACTCACTTGGAGCCAATGTGGAAGGTAATGTGAGTAGAGGACGATCACGGAGGACACACCTGGACCAAATAGAGAGTGTGCTCAAAAAAGGCCGGCGTCCGAAGTATGAAGAATATCAGAATGTATGAAAAGATTGATGAATGTAAACGAAGCTAGAGATATTTGCCAGGATCGTACAAAGTGGCGATCAATAGTCTCTGCCTACCCCAATGTATGTAAATTACTCACTTCGCTTCTTCTATGAAATTTTGTTAACATTATGAATCACAATCACATCACATACCTTACAACGTGAGCCTGCGTTAGGGATATTTCTTATGATCCTATGAACTCCTAGTACTTGCCTAGTAATAAGAATTTTGATTAAAATTAGCAACATTTTGCATAAATAATCTAAGTGTTTTTACCTCTTGATGATTTTAACCACGCGAAAATTTTGCAAGTCCAAATACGGTATATGATTCCACGATATGTCTCGTCTATTATAATATATAATATTGTATACTTAATGCACCTAGGTGAATAAAATTTATGAATAGTATATGTAATTCACCTAGGTGAATTAACTTAGGTGAATTAAGTATACTACACGAAGCCGGCGTGTAGTATACTTAATTCACCTGAGTTAATTCACCTAGGTGAATTACATATACTATTCATAAATTTTATTCACCTAGGTGCATTAAGTATACAAGAAATAAACTTTATTCACCTAATTCACCTAGGTGCTTTAAATGCACTTATAGTAAACTTTATTCACCCAATGATATTTAAACTTTTATAAATAAATTTCTTGGCACTTGAATTGCAACCGTGATAGCCCAGTGGGTAGAACACTCGGTTATCGTGCAAACGACTAGAGTTCAAATCCTGGGTCGGGCCTACACCAATTTGTCTTTTCTAAAGACATGTGTGTGGTTAATTTATCATGGTTGTTAACGGTGAGGGAAAACATCGTGAGGAAACCCACATGGCTGAGTTGTACTTAGTCATGTGACAGTGTATTCGTGTTACACCAGGTGACAAAGTCACGTGATGTTCAGAAGTATTAGTACCTCTGCCAACCCCTTCGGGGATATCCGGCGTGAACGTTTATGTTTATGTTATGTTGAATTTGAAGTGTGAAAATTAATGACAAGATAATTTGCGAATATCAGTTACGCCTTTTAGATGGCCAAATAACAGTGGGTCATTTTTTAGAGATGGTTCGTTAAATAATTTCATTTATAATATAATTTTTCAATACTAGAAAACGATTGTGTTACGGTATGTTTTTTTTATTTAACAAATAACTCACTTGGAGCCAATGTGGAAGGTAATGTGAGTAGAGGACGATCACGGAGGACACACCTGGACCAAATAGAGAGTGTGCTCAAAAAAGGCCGGCGTCCGAAGTATGAAGAATATCAGAATGTATGAAAAGATTGATGAATGTAAACGAAGCTAGAGATATTTGCCAGGATCGTACAAAGTGGCGATCAATAGTCTCTGCCTACCCCAATGTATGTAAATTACTCACTTCGCTTCTTCTATGAAATTTTGTTAACATTATGAATCACAATCACATCACATACCTTACAACGTGAGCCTGCGTTAGGGATATTTCTTATGATCCTATGAACTCCTAGTACTTGCCTAGTAATAAGAATTTTGATTAAAATTAGCAACATTTTGCATAAATAATCTAAGTGTTTTTACCTCTTGATGATTTTAACCACGCGAAAATTTTGCAAGTCCAAATACGGTATATGATTCCACGATATGTCTCGTCTATTATAATATATAATATTGTATACTTAATGCACCTAGGTGAATAAAATTTATGAATAGTATATGTAATTCACCTAGGTGAATTAACTTAGGTGAATTAAGTATACTACACGAAGCCGGCACTACACGGCAATTATAGTTATATCAAAGTTAAATCAAATACACAACTAAATCGGCCTACTTTGTTTTATCTAATAATGGGAATAAATACGCAACGAGATTTCTGACACTATTCATGAAGACTGTTGTCAGTTGTTATAAAAGCAAAATACTTCTATATCATTATGTTTTAGGAGAAGGAAATATTTTTTACGAAAACCTTATATGTATAGTTATATACATATACAGTATACTTAATAACAGATAATGCAGGTGTTGTAAGCGTCGCCTTAGAATATAATAACTCATTTATTCTCGTGGGTGTTGTCAGAAGTAACTCCGCCTGAGTGACTTAGTTTTGGGCTTTCAAGTGATGGTTGAGCAAAGGATAAATAAGGGAAAGAAAAATTTCGACACAGGCAACAAATATTTCTTTCCTTTATTTAACCTTTATTTATTAGTAATAATCCCCACATGAGGTTTTCATGAACAAAAACATTCAAATGATGGTTGAGCAATTGTGCTGGACACCCATCATTAACAATCCTTTACTTCGCAATATTATCCCCACTCAACTTTCAAAAATGTCTGGCGTTATTTTTGATCTCAAGCTCTGGCCATGTCTTATGTGTACTGTGTAAAATTGCCTTCCCCAAGTTCATCATGCCAGTCTAGAAACAGTCTAGTTTAGTACAAAATTCTAAAAAGAGTGACCATATGCATATGTATTAGTTCTCTTTGGCTACTAAAATCTGAATAGGGTAAATATTCCCTGCGGGCTGGCATACTTTATAATAAACAGTACGCAGGGAGCATCCAAGACGGACGCTTAAACTGCCCTAAATGCGGACTATACTTACTTTTTCGGATATTTAATTGGTTATACAAGGTCCCTACCAAACTATAGTAACTAATAATAGATAATTTTCTGTATAGATACACCCTCTTTCTCTCCATATTTAAGTCAGGTACTCTGGTTCGTGAGCCCAATGAGCCATTACGATCACGGCAGTCCATCTCATATGTTCATCGCTTATTTTTAAAGTAAAAATGTAAATTAATAATAATGCATTTTTCAACTTATACAATTCAGTGATATAAATAAAATTAATTTAACTGTTACATACTTTTCAAGAGCTGTATGATTAACACCTAATTCACAGTTAATATATTTAAACAGAGATGTATATTGCAACTATGGATTTATTTGATTCTAAGAAATTACTTTACTTCATAAAAAGTAAATCATTTGTGGCTTTACTCGGTATATTTTCTCCACTTTGAAAAGCTTGCGAATATTTCCAAGAAACGTTGATTTAGAAGAAACCGCCAAGTCACAGTTGCCTTGGCGACACTTCCTTTCCGGAAATTGCTGCTCCGAACAGTTCCATAAATCAAGTCGCAGGTAAAATTTAATATCTTACCAACCCTGCGCCGTCGCTAGTTCACACCCTTCATTACCAACACTTCGTTTGCACTAAATCATTTTGTTCATGTAATTATACCGATGATTGTTTTCTAAAGGTTATCACTATATATCTGAAGTTAAGGAAAACACTTCAGATAAATAGTGTTTAGTGACTAGGTATATCTGTGTGGCTTAGAATAGCACAGCCCTCTGCCCCTTTCTACCCACGGGTGTCGTATTATTGATTTATTATTATTATAATCATAACATGAGGTTTCCATGAACAAAAAGATTTAAATTGAAACTCCATGTTTATAACCTTAGACATTTTGAAATACTGATCATAAAACTTGGTAGTAAACCTTGGATTAATAGTATGATATACTTGTAGTCTTCCAAAATTGATGTAAATGGACCAATGCTTAATTTACCTCTCACTTTGCATGTCGATTGTCATTTAATTTCTCCGAGAGCATTAGTATCGTGTTGGATTCACCAATAAAACTCTCTTGGAAATTAACTTT
>OY755172.1:6861337-6948362 GCA_963576735.1 Bedellia somnulentella | reverse complement strand
AGCGACGGGGGCGTATACCCGAAGGTCGCGGGTTCGAACCCCGCCAGTGTCGAAATTTTTCTTTCCTTTAATATCATCTTTTATTTATGAGTAATAATCCCCACATGAGGAATTCATGTCAAAAAACATTAAATTATGTAATAGTTAGGCGTTTCCAACATTTGCATTCTATCTGAAAAGGTAGACAAGTGGCCGTCCGAATTAGTTAAAATTCGGAGGTAGGAAACGCAAACACTACTTGAACGTGTAAAAAAGAAACAAAGGATAGAGAAATTTCGCGCTGGATGCCAACTGACACTGTAGCTCAGTTGGCAGAGCGACGGGGGCGTATACCCGAAGGTCGCGGGTTCGAACCCCGCCAGTGTCGAAATTTTTCTTTCCTTTAATATCATCTTTTATTTATGAGTAATAATCCCCACATGAGGAATTCATGTCAAAAAACATTAAATTATGTAATAGTTAGGCGTTTCCAACATTTGCATTCTATCTGAAAAGGTAGACAAGTGGCCGTCCGAATTAGTTAAAATTCGGAGGTAGGAAACGCAAACACTACTTGAACGTGTAAAAAAGAAACAAAGGATAGAAAAATTTCGCGCTGGATGCCAACTGACACTGTAGCTCAGTTGGCAGAGCGACGGGGGCGTATACCCGAAGGTCGCGGGTTCGAACCCCGCCAGTGTCGTAATTTTTCTTTCCTTTAATAACATCTGCAATTCTGTCAAATTAGAGGAAATTTGACAAAGCATAATATAGCTTCTACTTTTTAAATTTATTCAATTGAAGAAGTTGATAGGGGACAAGATGGTAGAAATTAAGTATCATTGGTCAAGGATCTCCTACTGCATTGCCCAAAAATCATTTAAGAAGCCCCATAACCTTAGTCGCCTATATCTATATCGACATCCGTGGGTAGAAAGGGGTAGTGGGTGACAATCTAAGCCAACACTGTACGGCACCAGTATTAAGTATAATATATAAATATAATTATTTTATGAGTGATACCATACACTATTTGCACCTAACACGTACAGTCTTACACTCGTACACTCACTGACGTAGATTCGAATATATCGCAATATGAGCTCCATGTCGGTTCCATTCGGTGTTCAAATTCGAGTCACAGACATTTCAACTCGAGTGGATACGAAGTGCGCCAAGTTGCAGTTGACATTAGACCTGTGTCGATCGATCATGTTAGACGACCATTTTTTTTGATCATTTTTAACTTAGGTACTTGTTTATTTTACAGTAACATTAAATGTTCTATTAGGCCATTTAGGCCAAGAGAATAGTACTAAAAAAATGTACTGTGTACTGTAATAATTAATACCTAGTTGTTAATGGCAAATTAAATATAAGTTTTATGATAAATCTATTTCTTTTTATTTTTCCATTTTTTTACTATTTCATTTGCACTTCGAGCTGTATTTATAGGTAAATAAAGTTAATATTCTCCTAGATCGGTGTTTGACCCACGTTTCAGTTTCAATTATAATTTGTAGAAAAAAAATACAAAGCACTTTTCATCATACCTGTACCTGTACTATGAACAGAAATTAACACAGAATTTTTAATTAATCCACTGCGTATTTGCATAATGTTTTTACACTAAGAGGGGCAGAATTTGACGCACTATTTATACATATAGAGTTTATTAAAAGAAAAGGTCCCTTTCTATAAGCACTATTTGTGTACGCTGGCATAACGCCGGGACGGTATGTCATTGAAAAGTCTTGTTCAATATCTCTGTTCCTACAAGATCAATCGTTATGAAATTTTGCATAACGGGAGAAGTATTTAGGCAGAGTTTTTTCGTGTAAACTCTGTTGCTTTACAATTAGCCGTTTTCGAGTACGGCGATGTGTACGCTAGCTTGACGTTACGCCAGCGTACACAGTGAAAATGGTGTTTATTTCCAAAACTAAAGAAGCACTATTTTTTTTAGTTTTACACTAATTAGGCACTATTTAGGCAGAGTTTTTTGACATAGTAACCAGCTCGATACAGCTTCATGGTACGCCAGCTTAACGCACGCGAATCCGTTAGCGGAGCGCGCCTCGGCGCGGTGGTGGCGCGGTTTTGGTGTGTTGTACCGAGCGGTTTTTCTATACTAATCGATGTACTTGCATACAATGTTGAAATCCGCTCGTCCGCGGTCCGCGATGGATTGCGGTTTGGTGTGTTAACCGTACCTCCAAACTTACTACACACAGACCTATACATATTCTTGAATGACTGTAGTGATACAGACACCCTCACTGACCCTTTCAGAATCTAGAAGTACTTCGTACTTTCTGTTTATGAAGCTACTTTGTGTAACTTCAAGACTAGAGTACTTTGCTATCCCGAATATTGAATCTGCATCATTGATATTTTCTAGTTGTTACTCGAATGAGTACTTAGTAATTATCAAATGGTTCTTAAATGGAGAGATTCAATAATTGTGACTGGTGGTTTAAGTGATATTATTGGATGAATTATTCGTCTCGATCCATCGTCCAAAATACATTCATCTTGGCTTTTCGGTATCACTATGGTCTTGAATAGCTACAATTATACTACTCGAACTTGTCCGTGGTTTAGTTTTAATATTAATGATTATTTTTATTCTCTTGCGAATACATAGTGTATAGTAATGTAAAATATGAGTAGGCCGATTTTAGGATCTGAAAAGAATAAAAAATATAAATATATACATTTGATATCTCTGTGTAGTTTCGGCTTAGAAATAGCACTGCCCTATTTCTTCGCATGGAACCCTCCATGCAAAGAAATAGCCAAAAATTACCGATGGGCATCGGGGCTTTTCAAGTAATTTTTGGCCGATGCGGTTGGAGACACATCACCAAAAACATTTATTTTACAATCTTTTCATCACTTAACTTTCAGAAGTGTCTGAAGAATTGTGAGATTTTGTTGCTCTGGCTACCCCTTTTAGGGATTTATATCCGTGAATACCTATATGTATGCATGAATGTAATTTAAAATAGTGACCTGTATGACCTGCTTGATTTATTTTACCGTTTAAATTATTAAAATTAAAAAAAAACAGTTTTGATGCTCTGGCTAATTGTTTTTAGGATTAATTGCCGTCAATTTAGGTAGGTAAGTGTATTTAACCATAATTAATATACTCATACCTACTGAATAAAAGCTTTAAAAGAGGCAGTAGGCCAAAACCAAACATCTACAAGATATCTACTGTTGAGTGAGTATTACACGACATGCTAGAAAGAGTACGGTAGAAAGTGAACGTATAGTGCGATATGCTAACTTAGACTTAGCTTACCCCACTTCACTTCACGAAGTAAATATGTAACAAAAAATATGGTTATATCTATGCCCATACTCACCGAAGCAAAACTTTTCATCGTTATGTTGCTGAATTTCATTGCAGTAAAAAACAATGGTTTGTGGGACCTGAAATATAATAATAGATGTCATCATAGCGCTCTTTCGTTGCAATTGCAATATTGCTCTCTAGTATTCTACATATATTCAAATCAAATTAGATACCTTTGAATAATCAGAAGTAATAGCTTTCTGCTCCGTGTATTCATATTTAACCAGCCACTGTGGTAAACGGCATCGGAAATTTCAGAGCTCTGAAAATACTCATTTGTTCAAATATTTTAAAGCAATTTCGTATGACTACACAAGAATGCATATGTTAATGTAAATGTACATACCGCCTTCGAGAGATTGTCCGCATACCAACAGATGATACCCATTTGCAATAGAGCAGCGCTTAAAAATACTTTGTTACTGCTTTCCATCAAAGGATCTAAAATCTTCAAAACAATAAATCACATTAAATTTTATCATACTCTTGTGAATAATTTATTTTAGTTCGTTTGTATACATTAATGTTGCACATGTATGTAAAAAACCAGTAGTCAACCCCGTCTACGCAAGGGTAGTGTCATTTTTTGGTTACTCGCGTGATGACTGTGTTTTTTCTATAATTCGGGGTGTTGTTCAGATAAATGTGATAATTTATAATTAGGAGCCGAAAACACAGTCGCTTTATTTCCTGGCATCAAAATCTGAGCCCTATAGTGAGCAAACATCTAAACTGAATCCAGAGATTTACACATTTAGTCAAGAAGGTGTATTTTATTTACATTTACTTATATTGAAAATATTGGTATGCGGGCCACAAAAACAGAAGTGGTAAAATCGGTTCTTCTAAATATTTAAGCAAATTTTGGTCATCTTATAATTAGAATAGGTACCCAATATACCCGGCAAAGTTTTAAAAATAACCTTCTTACACTTCGAACGAATGGACTTTAAACTGCTAAAAGACTAGTATAATTAATTAAGCCATTTCACTTTTCAAACGTTGTTTCCCGCATCATAATAAACTAATGATGAAGTGAATTACAGAGATTTACAAAAAAGTTTCAATAGGCTACTTGACTGTAATAAAAATATACATTTCTGTTATTTCATTAGTCTTAATATTTCTTTTTTGGAGCTATATGTATATATGCGAGATAAAAATATTGCATTATTTCACTAAAATCCGTCTTCTAAAATAAGTATTTTTGATGCAACTGTCACGTGACTAAAAACGACCGTGATTGGCTATTTCTATAATGACGTAGATCGCGCATAAACAGACTGTGTATCGCTTCGCTCATTGGTGTATAATGCAAAATTGACGTCATTTGTGCTACAGCCGCCATATTACTTAAAGTCGCGTTTTCGCGGCACATTTGAATATTGCATTTTCTTTTTCGATTTTTTAATAAAATAGCTAAAATGAAGACAGAAAAATATTTTTTTAGGGCTCCTTATTAACACCGTAAGATAGTTTTCACAACTTAGTCAAATAGCCTATTAGGCAACTATTTAAGAAAGCGATATAATTGCACAGAGTGATATCAAGTCGCTGAATATATGAATTATTTCTCACCACAATGATGAACGTCACACAACAGATGTTGAGCGAACTCAAAATGATGTTAATCAAGTTCACCACAGAAAATGCGTCGTCGATTTCATAAAAATATCTGAAACAATCAACAGAATTATGCCCGGATTTCAGATTTTACAAATTGTGGAAGTTTTCAATTCGTTGGGATGGTTTTTAATTGGTTTAATTTAAATACATTAATGCTTTAAAAAACGCTGACAGGCCTATTTTGAAATGTTTCGCTGCTGATTACTTTTAACCACGATATCTCAAAAACTATTAATCTGATTGATATGATGTATCGGGAAATTTTAATCTACAACATGCTATTGGTGACTTTTGTGTTGCAAGTTTTTTGGATTTTGTAATCGCTAATACGTTACTCAACTATATTTTTTCTATTATATTTTCTAGTTAATTCGGCGTCCGGGTGGAAAGCTCTCAGTTCGCGAGATTTTTAGCGACCTCTTCATAATTTACCACTGCTTTTCTGCTAACTTAAATAAAAGTATAATAAATAATATACCTTCCTCAGGAATCATTTTTCCTATGATTGAAACCCCTTTTAAAAGTCCGATTGGTAAATTGTGAATTTATCGTTCAGACCTTAGACTATATAGACAGAGTCATAATGCAACGGGAGAGTACCTCTTTTAGATAGCAATATTTTTCCCTGTAATGTTGCGATCACTAGAAAACAATTACCCCTAAATACTATAATCACCATTCTAAAAGCTACTTTTTTAATTTAAAATTGATTACGTCAATTTATTGTTTAATTAAAGGTTTACTGTTACTATATTATTTCCTGCAATCATATAATTATACATACTTGCTCCTAGTATTATACCATCTTTTTTGTTTAATTTTACCATTTATACTATGTTTAATACACCGCGAAATCTAAAGCATTGTACTAACTATCAGGGATGAATCTTCCCATGATTACGAATAAATTTTTGTCCGGGACTAACTTTGTTACTGGACGAAAAAAAACAGCTGTTCCATAAGTGCAAGTTAGGTAAATATCATACGGGTCATGGGTATAGTGGGGTCTATGTTTGTATTTTGAAAAATAAAAGACAGCACTATTTTATACATGAGTTTTATTGCATTATTTACCACTGACCTTTAAACGAAATCAGTTTCGTGTGAAAATTTCGAATTCATTCGTCTATTTCAGTCACATTTTTCAAAAGATGATGTATTCGTACATCTAAGTATTTTAAAGCTATAGCCTTTATTAACAGCACAAGGTGGTTTTCGAACGGATTTTCCTCTCTGATGTGGTCGTTTAATGTCGGAAATATTCTTTTACCTAAATTCTTTTTCAAAACAACTGCGACCATTTGAGCCAAAGCTTAGTCTTTGGACAAAAACGAGGTGCCTTTCAATTTTATAGTATACCTCAAAACTTTGGTTGATTTCCAATTGCATCTTCCAGTGGCCGCAATCCATTTTTCTCGTAGATTCGGGTCTTTAGGAAAACTGTAATGAATACGAAGATTTTAAATAAATATAACAAATTTATTACCTACTAATTCCGTAGATAACAATTGGAAATCATTCAGCGCCGCTATAGCGCGACGAAATACATAATATACTCACTCATTAACATCAGTTAACTAATTTGAAAATTTTACCCTAACGACAGGGTAGGATGAAAACGTGAATTATGGCAACACTGAGATACTACATATTTTTAGGTTATGCTATTAAAAAATTGCTCAAAATAACTAAAGAAAATGCTAGTAATCTAGTTCAACGTAATTAACATTTGAATCACTTATTTTCTGATCGCGCAATGTATTTATTATGTATTTATCTGTAGAAAAACCTTAAAAAACTCACTCACTTGTAGAAAGTCAATCCTTCGATGTGTTTTTCGCTGTGGCTTCCGCAGCCAAGCACGCTACACCCAACCATACCTCACTAAACAATAACTTAATTAATGGAGTCTCTTTTGTCACAATAACAATATACAAATGAATAAAATCTTTCTCAAAATCAAAAGAAAACTAAAATCGCTCACAAGTCGACGCTTTGTTTGTCACAATTTAAAAGTGTGACATCAACAAAACGGGTTACGCGATAGAGATGACAATAAAGTTTTGTGTCTCTTTTTAACATATAAGAACTTAAATAAGGGCTTCTCTTTTTAAAATGGATGACGTAACATCGCTTTGTCTATAGTGTTCATAGTCAAAGGTTCAGAAAGGCGCCGCCAGGGGACTTCTTTGAATATTCTTTTTTTTAAATAATTGGCGAAAACGGTTGAGGTTTCGACACGTATTTTTATGTATGATTATTTTTGTATAGGAAAGTTTAAATGCATCGCTGTTGGTTCCATTTTAATAAATAAACATCAACGCTTACCGTAGCCTTAATAACTCTCAAACTCTACAGAAGGGAAATATGTAAACTTTGCACTATTCTGTGAATAAATTACATTACAAATTTAGAACACTCTTTTATTTTAAAACCAAAAGAGCTCCTTACCGAATAATTCTCTGATGCAATTTAATGCACACTATAATATCTTCCGTGTAATCATTATTAGGCCGACAAATGTGACCATCAGTAGCCAATCTTTCAATTTTAAGCTGCAACAATTTCAGAAGCATTGTGATATGACTAATCATTGCTGTCACCAAGAGATCTGAACTTAGCATAAACCACACTGACCCTAAAGCTGAAAGAAACGTAAAGACAACATGTACAAGAAAAGAAACATATTTTTTTATGTCAAAAACATGAGTTAAAGTAGCATATACATACATATAAGCAAATAAAAAATGGTTTGTGATGGGTCTCCAGCCAAATCGCGAATCATTGACTAAAAAAAGACCTAAAAGCTAAAGTTCCCTCTTACGAATCCTGCGGGAAGTAATGCTTTAAAGCATATTCACGACTAGTAGCGTATCTACGCTTGAATTTGGTTTAATGAGGCAATTTTATGATTTTGTGCCGTGTAGTGTCGGCTTAGAATAACACTACCCCATTTCTACCCGTGGGTGATCGTAAGAGGCGACTAAGGGTATAGGGGGCTTTTTAAGTGATTTTTGGGCGATGTGGTTGGAGACCCGTCACCAGAAACATTTATTATAACCATCTTTTCCCAATCAACTTCCAAAAGTGGCTGAGGAATTTTTCATTCCAAAGCTCTGGCTACCCCGTTAAGGGATTTATAGCCGTCAGTATATGTATGTATGTATGTTTTATGATTTTATGATAGTGAGTGTTAGTTTCTAGTGTAATCTAAAAATAACCAGTAAAAAGATAAATCGAATCAGAAACGAGGCGCTCCATAGAAGAACTGGGGTAACCGACATAGCCCGAAGAATTGCGAAACTCTAGTGGCAATGGGAGGGCACATTGCACGTAGAACTGAGTGCGGCTACGTGCCGGACGACGCAGTGTGGGTAGGCCTCCCAGGACCGGTCGTTATGGAAATTCTTAGGGGAGGCCTATGTCCAGTAGTGGACGTCTACTGGCTGAATGATAATGATGATGATGAAGATGTGCTTCAATTACGATTTCCAAAAGATGATGCTAACTTTTTAGAAAAAATGGGGTACATCTGTAAAACAATAAGTCTGACGTCTGGTTTTTATGTTATTGCTGGTATAAAAAAAGAATTGTTTATTCATAGTGGAGTCCATCCTGTCTACCACTTTGGCAATTAATGAATATAGAGGCTAGAGATGAGTGAAGGAATATTAAAAGATAACTTACCTGAAAATACTTCGAAAATAAAACTGATTTCATGATACAATGGTTTGTTTTTGTCAAAGGGATAAGCTACATTCCACACGTGGCCTAGATTGTAAGTTGATCCTACTATAGTTGAATAAATTGCCATTAATGTTTGCGGCATGAAATACAACAATACACCTACTTCATTAGAAAATGTGTATCCTGAAACATAAATATAAGTAAGTAAAAGGCGTCTTACTGTGGTCGATATAGTTAAGTCGATTTAACACAATATTAACTATACATATTTATTCGGACATGGTTGGAACTTGGAACTCATAAATACGTGACGTGGAACGCTCAGATTCTTTTCAATTATTTTCAAATAACTCTCCAACAGCCACCACCAAGTGTTAAATGCATCTGAACAAATTTCAGAAACACTTTTTTCAGTCCACCCCACTCTTGTTAGCAACCTAAAACACCAGAAGGGCAAGCACGAGCCGTGTTTAAAATAGTTATCGCGTGGGATAAAGCAGCCATCTCTTACGCACTTACTTAGTATCGTATACTGCCATCTCATTCTAACCGTTATCGTGTCGATAAAAAAGTGCTCGTGCTTGTTCTGAGGGCTGCAAGGAGGGTGACAAATGTAATGACCCAAAATGTTGTATGTAGTAGGTAGTATGCTCACATGACTTATCGTTAAATGTTTGTAATTAATGAAACCTAACTATTTAATATAATTTATAAATCAGCGTTATAATAAGTGCTAATATTATGCACTTATAGCTTTTTCTTTTCTGTAAACTGACTCTTAATGAAGTAATTTTGTAGTGAGCTCTGTGCAGCTCTGAAAATGTCCCAATAAAATGTGGCTACTCCCTAGGTAACATAGTGAGTGAGTACGATCTCGTATATAATCAAATAACTATTCATAAACCGCATTTATTTGCTTGTTTCTCTACCAATGGTTTATAACATAAGGATGGAGAATATATTAATAAAACAGTCTAGTTTTCCGTCGCTAAAAAAATATTAAGTTATTATATTTATTTGACATTACCAAAATGAGCCATTCGAAGCGCTTTTAGACTGCATTGTTTAATTTTTAGTACTTCTGGATCAGAGTCATCCGACGGCCATATTTCAATCAGCTCCTGTAGTAACTTTTTAAAAACGTTACGTTTTACAAAGAGGATTATCATTTTTACGTAGCCTGCAATAAAAAAAAAGATTATTAAATTGTATAATGCATATTTTTTCTCATTATTATTCCGAAAAGAGGAAGCAGATTTACTAATATTCAGAAATTTACTAATATTCATCAAGAAAACTTGGGAGTCAAATAGTTTGTTAGTGATAATTCGAAACCATATATCCCCTTTATGATGCAGTAAATGTTAGTAGAGATGGACCACGGAGTACCCACCTGGACCGAATAGAGAGAGTGCTGAAAAAGGCAGGCGTCCGAGGTACGAAGAATAAAAGAGCATGTATGAAACATTGATGGATGTAAACAAAGCTAGAGAGGTTTGCCAGGATCGTACAAAGTCGCGAGCGATAGTCTCTGCCTACCCCAATGGGAAATAATAGCGTGAGTATATGTTTATTTGTATGTATCCCCTTTAGTCAATCAATTCCCGAATCACTTGTCTAATGCGACATCAACGGGATGGTGGAATAACTCTAAGCGTTGCGGCTTAGAATAGAAACAAACATTTATAAGTATTCACATTTGACCTTCAAAAAATGCTAGTATTTAACTTTATTTTGAAAAATAAACTTTTTGACTTTTTTTTGACAGGATAACGGTTAAACCTGTTTAAAAAGGATTTACTGGTAGTGAAATATAAACGGTTATTTTGTTTGTGGCCATTATTTCTTGCATAGTTTGATTGAAAAACTATAGACCTATCTCTCTTATTCCGATTCTTTCAAAAGTTTTAGAGAAGGTTATGTGCATAAAAATTTATGAATATTTAAACAAACACTGTACTTTGGTACCAAACCAATTTGGTTTTCGAAAAGGATCCTCTACAACACTGGCATGTTTTAGCCTAATAAAAAATATTACCGATTGCCTAAACACTAAAACTCCGGTAATAGGGTTGTCATTAGATATGACCAAAGCGTTCGATTTTGTTTTTCACCCAAGAATATTAATAAAGCTTGAGAGACTTGGGATCCGAGGACCTGCGTATATATGGATTGAAACATATCTGACAAATAGACACAAATGCGTAGAAATATCGAAAATAAATGCTCATCATCTAAACACTCATAGTTCCGAGTATAAAATTGTTAAACATGGTGTGCCTCAGGGTAGCATTCTGGGGCCCCTACTATTTCTTATATATATTAATGATCTACCGGAAGCGACAAAACACAAATGTACTTTATATGCTGACGATACAGCGGTAATTGTCAAATGTATTAACCTTAATTCATTTGAAAATGACATCAATAAAACCCTAAATGACTTGAATTGCTGGCTAATAAATAACAATCTGACACTGAATAATTCAAAAACCGAATTTATTCAATTTAGAACACATAAAAGACCGACATAAAAAATTGAACGTTAAAATTGGAAACGATGTTATTAGAGAAGTTTCATCAACCAAATTTTTGGGTTTTAATTTGGATTGCTTTTGTGATTGGAAAGTACATATAGATAATTTATGCATTAAATTAGATAAATACCTATACGTTTTGTACAGGATCAAATACGTGGCATCAGATCAGGCGGCTCTTACATGCTATCATGGGTATGTTGCATCGGTTCTACGATATGGAATAAATTTTATGGGGTTTTTCGGTTGACGCGGATAGAGCATTCAAATTCCAAAAAAAATGTATGAGGATACGTAGGATCTTTTCAAGAAACTACGAATACTTCCTCTCCCTTCTTTATATATATACGAACTTTTATTGTTTGTTTACAAAATCCGTCATTGTTCGAATTAACACCGCCAAAAACCAGACCACAGAGGGGCAATCATAACATTCAGTACAAATACTCTGCAGTAAAATGCTTGACTACATGTCGCAGGAATTCCTATGATATGGCAGTTAAACTGTATAATGCCATAAGTGACGATTTGAAACAGATGAATCTAATTCAATTCAAAAAAAACTGTTTAATTATTTTGTAGTAAATTGCTATTATAATGTGAATAATTTTTCAACATATGTGACATTTAAAAATTATATTTGACATGACCTATTGACATGATATATTTTAAACTAGTGGATCGTCCCAGCTTCGCACGGGTAGCGTTGTTTTTTAAATATCTGAGGTTTCTTTCTTCAGTCACTGCTCAAGCATTGTGAAATTCAGCGCAATGTATTCAATTTATTAAATTTATAGCACTCCCTAAACAGTGTAGTTTGGTGATTTTGAATGCGCTTTAATTAACGGTTCAGTTTTTCCGTTTAATAGCAATTTTTGGAATAAAACGCTATGAAGTATTTATAAGAATCTAAAAAATAAATCATTACGTGTTGTAAGGATGCAACTACTGACGCCATCTAGTATTTTATAAGTAAATTAGTAACGATTCAGTTTTGGTCACGGGCGCGATGGCTTATTTTATGTATAATTTCGGTGTTTGTCTACCGATTTCTATGATTATTTTTTTATTGAATAGGTAATAATGTTACCTTATTTAAATTAGGGATGAGTGAGAGGTTTACAAACGTAAGAGTAAACAAATACAATCAGAATGTTCCGAACTGCTAAGCTATCAGGAATTACACGTGTTATTGTGAGTCAACCGTAAAAGATAGACATAAACTGTTGACGATTTTTTTTTTAGATAATTTTATGAAGAATATTTCCGTGATACATGATTTCTATGTAAGTTTAACCATTAAGGCTGCACACGCGATGGAAGCTTAAAAACCGGCCAAGTGCGAGTCGGATCGCGCACTAAGGGTTCCGTACTATCATATATATAGAAAATCCCGTTTGTGTGAAAATCATGGGAGCCAAATTAGGTAAGTAATTTGATTTATGACGTTTAAAAATAGAACTACGGGCTAGATCTCATTCAAACCAATTTTCGTTAGTAGTTTGTATAGTAATACACATCATGTATTTTTTTCAGTTTTATCATGCCCATATTTTAGAAGTTACGGGGGGGGACGCACATTTTACCACTTTGAAAAAGTCTCTCGCGCAGTTTTGAAAAAAATGATATAAGAAACCTCAACATCATTTTCAAATACCTTTTGATAGATACCCCACACGTATAGGTTTAATGAAAAAAAAAATTTTGAGTTTCAGTTCTATGTATGGGGAACCCTAAAAATTTTGGTTTTTTTTTCAGATTTTATTTTAAAATACAGGTTTACAGAATACATCTACGCACCAATTTTCTATAATGTAGTTCTTATAGTTTCGGAATAAACTAGCTGT
The DNA here is from genome assembly GCA_963576735.1 of Bedellia somnulentella. Taxonomy (NCBI): domain Eukaryota; kingdom Metazoa; phylum Arthropoda; class Insecta; order Lepidoptera; family Bedelliidae; genus Bedellia; species Bedellia somnulentella. The sequence continues at coordinate 6,935,322 of OY755172.1, read as the reverse complement.
GACATACGGACGGACGGACGGACAGACGGACAGACATGACGAATCTATAAGGGTCCCGTTTTTGCCATTTGGCTACGGAACCCTAAAAATGGAGTAACTTCTCCCGTTTTCCCAAAATTTCCCGAAATTCCCCTTTACTACTCTGCTGGAAAGTATACAAAAACCTGCCCAGGAGTATGGAGAATAATTGTACTAAGTTTTGTTAAAATCCGTCGAGTAGTTTTTGTTTCCATAAGGAACATACAAACCGACAGACAGACAGACAGACACACAAAAATTTTACTAATTGCATTTTTGGCATCAGTATCGATCCCTAATCACCACCTGATAGTTATTTTGAAAATATATTTCATGTACAGAATTGACCTCTCTACAGATTTATTATAAGTATAGAAGATGTGTAATTATTTCCTCAATTTTAATTTCTTATTGTGTGTGTTTTTATTTTAATTGTATTGTAATTATTATTTTTTCTTTTTTTGACATTTTAAACAACATTGATATTGTATAGTATGAATTTTTGGATTGACTAGATAGGACTATTAGGGCTTGAATATTTACACGCTTAATGGCAGAACAAGCTCAGGACATAATTTGAAATAAGAACTTGTTAAAACTCTTGTTTTCGTAAATAAAGCATTTTTATATTTTATTATTGCGCACTTACACAAAAAATGTATACCGGTGCAAGAATAGAGTGCAAAATAACAAGACTGCGTTATTATTACAAACTTCACGGCATTAAATCCCAAAAAGGGGTAACCAGAGCTTCAGGGCCAGAAAGTCCTCAGCCACATTTGAAAGTTGATAGGGGACAAGATGGTAGAAATAAAGTATTGTTAGTGATGGGTCTCCAACCGTATCGCACAACAATCACTTAATAATGCTCACTACCCTAAGTCGCCTCTTACGACACCTGCGGGAGGAAATGGGTTAGTGCTTTCAAAGCCGACACTACAAAGCTAAATTTAAATAATAAATCAATAAAATAAATGTTAAGTTCGTGGCTGTAATTTTGATTCAAAATTGAACTAATCTACTACTATGGTTTGTACATAACAAAGTGAATTTTTCGCAATTAATAATCACATGATCACATATTATAGTATTACAAAAATGCTGGTAGGCAGAGAGAGACTAACGATCGCCGATCCTGACAAATCTCTCTTTCTTCTCTTACATACACCCTTCTTATAAAAAAGATTAAAAATTAATTAATTAATTTCATGAGGTCAAGTTTTATTAGTTTGTTGAAATTGTTTCTGAATTTACAAATTCTAATAATTATTTGACCAATAGAAAGTCCTACATTATAATGTGTTAAGTAGTCAGATTCTATGTTTAATATGATAAAATTAAAATTTATACACTTACTTATCAAACCGTAAAATATTATGTAAATTTTGTAAATGAAATCTATCATTGAAGCCGTTTCAATGACAAGAATACACATATAAAGAGTTTCCCCTATTAACAGAAAATGCAAAAGAATACAGTAAAAAACAAATTTTGACCATGAAAAGATATTGCTGAAAGAATACATAGGGCTCGGCTCTCTAAGCAGCGATATACCAACACTGCTGGCACTAAAATTATAATAAAATAAACTTTTTTTTATCTCTGCTTTAGCTTTATCCCGCGCATTGCTTTGGTTCATTGTGGTTTTTGAAGCTGACAACAGTAATAATCAAATATTTTTACGAACTGTGTCTGCCGACAATAAAACATTTGCATATAAACAAAGGGTAACTTGCACTACGCCTTACTTCTATTGAATAATAAAGTAGCAATTGGCTGATGTGGAACGTTAACGTATGTTCAGAAAAGTTTGAAAACTTTGGTCAAATTATCATAAGCTACGTAATTTTATGAGAGTTTCGAATTAATAAATTACATGATTACCATCTAAAGCATAAACTTGACATGATTACCAACTAAAGACTACCCTATCTTCATAAAACATTCATTAAGGGGTCGCAAACCTCATTTTCTTGTACCATACCTATTGTATGTTATCAATAGGTAAAATTCATTCCAAACAAAGTTACAGGTAAAGGGTTGTCAAATTATATATTATTTAATGTTCTACTTGTATAAAACCCTGGAATACTCTTGTCCCCTATGAACTTCTAAATGAGGCTGAGGAATTTTTAACTCTGAAGCCCTGAAGATTATGTACAAACCATTGTTTAGTTAACATTTTTGAAAAATGTTGTATCTAATTATTTTATTTACGTGTTCTTGTATTTTTAAGTTTTAATTTTACAACCACTTTTTAGACATGTATGTCTCTCTGTTTGTTTTGTTATTTATTTATCTCTGTATTGTATTATATAATGATGTACTTTCGCCGGCCGAATTAAATTGTATGGCACTGGCTGAAAATCAGCGCCACGGTTGGTGACATCATCATCTGTGGCAACATGCTGAGCCAGTGACCAATTCACTGCATAGGGAAGCCCTATTTTATGTTTAATTTCTTTTGTACTTATTTTTTCTTGTTGTTATTGTGTAACACTATGTTTTATTTTTACGTTTTATTTGTTGTGTATTTCCCTGTGCACTGAATAAAGTTTTTTTTTCTTCTTTCTTTCTTCTTTCTAAATTATAAATCAAAGTATGCCCACCAACTTAACATTTTTTTGGATTTATGGCTGTGGGTATATGCATCTATGTAACTGTTCCAGATCTTCAGAAGCATAAAGTGCAATACAAACTTAGCCCGCCGGGCCTACGTCATAATATTGGCAACTTTTTGTCGGCGGTTCAGTTATTATATTATTATTATTATTAGATGGGCGTTAAACGCCACGGGTTTCCGCACTGAGCCCGGCATGGTAGGCCATTGTGCGTGGACCAAGTGGTCATTTAGTTCTCCTAACCTTATTCCGTCCAGAAGGCGAGTAGCTTATCCAGGTCAGCTACCGCCTCTGGGGGCGTCTTTATGGATCCTATCGTGTTATAGCGAATATTGGCTACTCCTGTGCATTCCTGGAGCACATGAGCGACCGTTTCGTCAGCTTCCTAACACGCGCGGCACATGGTCTGCAACCGGGCTCTTCCTGCCCGTGTATCTTGGAGAGGGAGTGAGTGCGTTCTTTTAGCCATGCGCGGAGCTGACCGTAGGGCAGGGGTATGATCGGTTCACGACCATACAGGTCCCTTGCCGAACCCCCCCTAGCCAGTTCGTCAGCAGCGTCGTTACCCAACGAGCCGCTGTGGCCCCTTATCCATTGTAGGGTTATAGTGTTATTCTGAGCTACCTCCTCCAGAGCTCTGTGGCTTCCCAGTACTAGCCCTGAAGTGAATTGACAGCGGTCCAGAGCCTGCAGCACAGATGCACTGTCCGAGATGGTTCTGATATGCATATCGGACAGTGCTCGGGCTTTAATTGCCATGGCCGCCTCAGTTATTCCAAGACACTCTGCTTGGAATACCGTGCTGTGGTGACCTAGGCTTTTGGAGATTTTAATATTGAGGTCTTGTGAATATACACCGGCTCCAGTCCCTTGGTTGGTCTTGGAGCCGTCTGTGTATACACGCACCTCTTTAATATTGGAGTAGTCATGCTGTTCCTCTTCGAGTATAACAGTGTATTTGTGTTTGGTAATTATAGTTTTAGTTATCCTATCACAGGGCGCGGCAAGTAAGGGTTGATATTGGATCGCCGCTGTGTGTATACTGGTGTGTAGGATTCTGGAATCGTTTCTAAGGTGCCCTGCGTTTTTTAGCCTGAGTGACGGCATCGCCGCGCCGCCTCTTGCTGTATGTGTAAGTGTAATACGTGGCAGGTTCATTTTATACATTATTCTTTTAACTCTCGCCGCCGGGTTGTGTCGCCGGGTAATGTCGGTGGCCCGGCGAGCTCAGTGTGTATTGCACTTTATGCTGCTCAAGATCTGGAACAGCCATTCACCGAAGAAAAAAGTATAGCACTCATGACTATCATCTATACTTATAATAAATCTATAGAGAGGTCAATTCTGTACATGAATTATATTTTCAAAACAACTATCAGCGGGTGATAAGTGATCGATCTCGGTTCGATCTAGTCTGTCGGTTTGTATTATTTTATCGAAACTTGGCACAATTATTCTTCATACTCCTGGGCAGGTTAAAGTATACTTTTCAGCAGAGTAGTGAAGGGGAATTTTGGGAAAACGGGAGAAATCACCTCGCCTTAATGGTTAAAGTTAAATAGAAATGATGTATTTAGGAAATATTCCACATAAATTTGTCTAAAAAATATCCCTCATCAGCATATCGCGTCTATCTTTTATGGTTGACTCACAATAACACGTGTGACTCCTGATAGCTTTGCAGTTCGGAGCATACTGATTATATTTGTTTACTCTTACGTTTATAATACTCTCACTCATCTCTAATTTAAAAAAGCTTACATAATTACGTACTCAATACGTAAAAAAGAATCATAGAAATCGGTATAGAAATACCAAACTTATACATGAAACAAGCCATCGCGCCATCGTCGCACGTGAATACTGAATCATGCTATAAGGATTATTTTTGTGTAACGGTTGCGTGGGCAAAACATAGTCGTGAGTATATGTATGATGTATGCAAAGTTTATAACTCTTATTGTTTGTTTGCAAGGGCTTACTTTCGGCGGTACTGAACCGTTCATAAAAGCGATTTCAAAATCTCAAAGCTTCAGCTTCATTCAGGAGTGCTATAATTTGTAATCATTGTTCTAAATTTCACAAAGAGCGAGCAGTGATTGAAGAAACCTCAGAAATTTTTAAGACTTCGCTACCCGTGCGAAGCTAGGCCGATCCATTAGTTAATCATAATATCTCAAATAGTACACTTGTTTGTTTATACTAATTAGCTTAATTGTGCTGTGTAGTGTCGGCTAAGAATAACACTTCCCATTTCTTCCCATGGGTGTTCGTAATCTTAAGAGGCGGCTTGAAGAAAATCCATACTTATATTTTATTTTATTTGTTTGGAATACTTACAGCTAAATTATACAATAAGTGTTTTTACAAAATCAGTTATCAACTAAGCCCATAACAAGTATTCGCAAATAAAGTACATAGAGAAGACTTATCAACTAGGAAATAAATATCTTACAAAGTAACAACAATTATTTTATATTACTTTTATTATTTTATTATACTATACAATATATTTATATATTTTTTTAAAATTATAAATGCGAAAGTAACTCTGTCTGTCTGTCTGTTACGCTTTCCCGCTTAAACCTCTCAAACGATTTTGATGAAATTTGGCACAGTTAATCTTAAGACCCCCAGAAATAATTTTCTACAGAATCTTTTATTGCAAAAATTGTACGGGTTTTTTTTTTATTTTAAAAGATATAACCATGAAACTTTATATTTAAACACTTGATAAGAAAAAAAAATGTTCTAGCATTTTTGGAATGTCATCAATGGATATTAGCTATATAAAACAATGTCATCAATGGATATTAGCTATATCTATACTTATAATAAATCTGTAGAGAGGTCAATTCTGTACATGAAATATATTTTCAAAATAACTATCAGGTGGTGATTAGGGATCGATACTGATGCCAAAAATGCAATTAGTAAAATTTTTGTCTGTCTGTCTGTCTGTCTGTCTGTCTGTCTGTCTGTCGGTTTGTATGTTCCTTATGGAAACAAAAACTACTCGACGGATTTTAACGAAACTTGGTACAATTATTCTCCATACTCCTGGGCAGGTTTTTGTATACTTTCCAGCAGAGTAGTAAAGGGGAATTTTGGGAAATTTTGGGAAAACGGGAGAAATTACTCCATTTTTTAAGCTTCCGTCGTGTGTGCAGCCTTAATGGTTAAACTTACATAGAAATCATGTGTGACGGAAATATTCTTCATAAAATTATCTAAAAAAAAATCCTCAACAGTTTATGTCTATCTTTTACGGTTGACTCACAAAAACACGTGTAATTCCTGATAGCTTAGCAGTTCGGAACATTCTGATAGTATTTGTTTACTCTTACGTTTTAAACCTCTCACTCATCCCTAATTTAAACAAGGTAACATTATTACCTATTCAATAAAAAAAGAATCATAGAAATCGGTAGAGAAACACCGAAATTATACATAAAATAAGCCATCGCGCCCGTGACCAAAACCGAATCGTTACTAATTTACTTATAAAATACTAGATGGCGCCAGTAGTTGCATCCTACAACACTTAATGATTTATTTTTAGATTGTAATTAATACTTCATAGCGTTTTATTACAAAATTTGCTATTAAACGGAAAAACTGAACCTGAACGGTTCAGTTTTTCCGTTTAAAGCGCATTCAAAATCACCAAACTACACTGTTTAGGGAGTGCTATAAATTTAATAAATTTAAAACATTGCGCTGAATTTCACAATGCTTGAGCAGTGACTGAAGAAAGAAACCTCAGATATTTAAAAAACAACGCTACCCGTGCGAAGCTGGGACGATCCACTAGTAAAACAATAAAATAATATATTTTTTTACACAATGAAACCGACTTCACAGTTACTTGACGGATACCTATTTTTTCATACATATTTCGATAATCAATAGAGTCATCCTCATAGTCATTTTGTTTTTATAACTGCTACCAAACCTCATGAAAATTAAATGGGACCACTCTGCAAGCATATACAACAGAACAAAAAAGAACGTTTGAAATTGACACATACAAAAAAAACGGTCGAAAAAGTTATAATCTAATTCAATTAAAAATTTTATGAAAGGATTCCATCATAATGCAAACTCAGTCAAATTCTAATACGGTTGGATATGCAGAATTGTCCCACAGGTGACAGAATGTTTCTTAACGATAAGAAGTATTACTGGCTTTTTAACACTATGGCGATATACGGCGTAAACGATGAGAGGAAAAAGTTCCTGTACCATACAATAACTATACTCAAGTTATTGTAATGGAGCAACTTCTTTCCCGAACAGAACACATCTAGTAAATAAAATTCACGAGTCACAGAGCTAGTCACAAAACACCTCCGAAGCGGCTGAACCGATTTAAATGAAATTTTGCATACACGTTCGGTATTTCTGAGAATAGGGTTATAACTATTTTTATACTTTTAAGTCATAAGCGTTATCCATCCCGAATATTTTAATTTTGATTTTAAAGAGTAGAATTTCTCTATAAATATTTGGCGAAATATTGTTTGCCAGGTCAGCTAGTTTAGTATAAAACAACATCAACAGGCATAGTCGGGAGGAAAAATTCCTTTGACGTTAATAATTTGTAAAGAAAAAACCCAGAAAAGAAAGATTGATTGAGCTTACTTGAGCTACTGCTGATTTATACCAAATCCTGTGATTTAAATTTGGCAGAGGTAATGGTTGGTAGAGGTACCAATATACTTTTGAACATCACGTAAAGGTTTCATCTGGTTCTTTATTTATATCTTTATGCTTTATTTTGACTAATTATTTGCTTATATTTTATTAATTCCTGTTTATTATGATAATTATATTAGTATTTTGTTTTTGGGTTTATGTATTATGAATGAGACCGTATGTCATTTTATTGTCAGGTGCTAATTGAAAATCAGTGTTGTGAGGTTACACTAACAACAATACGCTGAGTTAGCAACCCTTTCGTTGCAAGACTTTTTAATTTTTATCTGGATTTATCTGTGATTGTTGTTTGTTTTTGTGTTTAAGTGTTTTAAATTTGTATGCAACGAATAAATATTTTCTTTTCTTTTCTTTTTTTTTCTTTGTTCATAGTATCCACGTTTTTACTTAGATAGTGTACTCACGTGATAGAGGGCAGGCCTATCATCGGCTTAGTACAAATTCACTCTCATATGACTAATTACAACTATGTCATGCCATGTGGGTTTGCTCACGATGTTTCCCCCCACATTATTAACAACCATAATAAATTAACCACTCATATGAATTTAAGAAAGAATGTAGGCTTGCTTGACTCAATATACAGAGCCATGCCTCTCTCATGAATCACATTACGACACACAACGGAACACACATAACGAAAAATTCCAGCGGGCCAAGGATACTACCCTGTCTTATGCTTGATTTTATTATGCAATATACCTACTTATTTTGGTTACAAATTAAGTACTGAAGTGAATTGATTATTGTTACAGCTTCGTTAATATAAATTTACTCTTTGATTGTTGATAGTTTTCTGATAATGATCTTGACAATAGGCTAATTGACTAAGTTATGAAAACTATCTTACGGTGTTAATTTGTTTATAAGTAGCCCTAAAAAAATATTTTTCTGTCTTCATTTTAGCTATTTTATTATAAAATCGAAAAAGAAAACGCAATATTCAAATGTGCCGCGAAAACGCGACTTTAAGTAATATGGCAGCTGTAGCACAAATGACGTCAATTCCACAATTTCCGCATTAAACACCAATGAGCGAAGCGATACACAGTCTGTTTATGTGCAATCTACGTCATTATAGAAATAGCCAATCACGGTCGTTTTTAGTCACGTGACAGTTGCATCAAAAATACTTATTTATCTCTCATTATTACATATTGCTCCAAAAAAGAAATATTAAGACTAATGAAATAAAAGAAATGTATATTTTTATAACAGTCAAATAGCCTATTGACATAGGCAGAGAAATCGTGGCAAACATGACAGCAGCAGCAACTATTAAAGTGAAGGAAACCTTTTGTTATTTTGTTATTATGTGATCTATCAATTTAATTTAAACATTTAAAATTGACAATTATTTAATTTCGTTTCTATTTCTATGGACTGTTTCAAAAATTTAGCTTCGTCTTTTTCACTCTGACGCTGGTAGAATGTATAAGTTATGTACGAGAGAGAGAGAGTGTAATTAGTATAAGAGTAATAAAGTGGTAATAAAGATTTTTGTCAACACACACAACCAATAACACAAGAATTAATATTATCACTGAAATTAAACACAAAAACAGCTAGTAAAACTATAAAATAAAAAGAATATAAGCAATTTTAGTTGCATATTATATTTCATTTCTTGCATAGTGCTGAGCTGAATAAATATTTATTGGTAATGCAGGATAAGGATAGTTAAAGTTACGAGTGAGTGAACAACCATTTCAATATTAAGCTGAATTTGAGTAATTTAAAATAATAACCTCAGCTTTTCTAAATGCAGAATGAGTGTTGAAGAACTAGGTAAATCTCTAGAAGATTACAAATCTCAGGTAACTTTCTTTCAGTTTTGGTAAAGGTAAAACTCAAAATATTTGCGGTTATTTCAAAGTGTTGTTTTTTTGTCTCATTACAGCTACAAATTATAGAAACTGCTCTTACCTCAAGCCAAGATGAAAAGGAAAAGCAATCTCTTCAGTCATTACAATCTGACATGAAACAACTAATACAACTTACAGAGGAAAGTTTGACTGAACTGCAACCTAAAGAGCCTCATAATACCCAGGAGAATACTACAGAAACCAATGATGTGGATGACGAATACAAGCTTTTTATGGTTAATATCTTTGAGAAATCTTTAATTAATATATCTCTTCTTACTATAAAATAAAAGAACATAAATATTAAATACATGGTAAAAAAAACATGATCAGTACCAAAAGATGTTCTAAGTTCGATATGTGCAAAATGAAGTGTTAATGATCTTCTTTTTCTAATAATTCTATGTGCAAAAATTATATGCATCAATTTATTAACCTTTGTTTTTATCAGTTAATAATAATCAATTTCTTTTATTTAGGAAGAAATGGCAAAATCTGGAGCCTATGACAACAAAGACAGTGAGCAACCATTCCAGGAAGCAGAAAAGAATGATGACAGTGATGTTGAGGTACATTATACAATAACTACAACACATTTGCATTTTTTAAACTGTGGTTTCATTGAAAGGAATTAAATCAAAATTTTATAAAGTTATTTGCTTTAAGTTTATGAGCATGCCGTGTAGTGCCGGCTTAGAATGTCACTACCCCTTTCTACCCAAAGGTGTTGTAATATGTGACTAAGAGTTCATACTCTTATGCTTTTCTAAGGGTTTTGGGGTGATGTGGTTAGAAACCCATCACCAACAATACTTTCAAACGTGGCTGAGGAGCTTCCAGCTCTGAAGCTCTGGCTACCCCTTTTTGGGATTTATAGCCGTGAGTATATGTATGTATGTTTATGAATATCATAAAAGCAGTAAAAATAAATCAGTGCCAGGAGGCAGTACATAACTATTTTCTGTTGTGTTTTATAACTTACTGTTAAACTAAAGTCATATATGTGTGGTTATACATACATACATATACTCACGGCTATAAATCCCTAAAAGGCGTAGCCAGAGCTGAGAAATTAGAAATTCCTCAGCCACTTTTAGAAGTTGAGTGGGGAAAAGACGGTAGAATAAAGGTTGTTGGTGATGGGTCTCCAACCGCATCGCCCAAAAATCCATTAAAAAGCCCCAAGTCTGTTAGTCGCCTCTTATGTACACCCACCGGAAGAAATGGGGTAGTGCTATTCTAAGCCTATTGCGTATTGCTATTGGTTAATTTAACTAGTTTATTAATAGTGAGGAAACTCACATGGCTGAGTTCTACATAGTCATATGGCAATGTATTTCTACAAAACAGTTATAGGTCAGACCCTATCAGGTAGACGCACTTTTAAAGCAAAATGTTGGTATCCTCAAAACCAGGATAGCTATAACAAGCGAGCTTTTAACTAGATATTGCGTGGTATAAAACAGCCACCTCTTTCGCACTTACTTAGTATTAAATACTGTCATCTCATTCTAACTGATATTGTGACAATAAAATAGTGCTCTTGCTAGGCCTCCTGTTGCATTTAAAAGTTAAAGGTCACAGAAATGTCTCTTGATATTCAGAACTACCTTTGCCACTCTAGTAGTTGTTTACTACATGAAACTAAAGCTAAATTTATTTTATTCCAGGATGAGCTAGCCACACTTCTTGGTATGAAATGTGCTGTCTATCACACACACACATGGGGCGGTGAACCCACACTACACAATGCAATGGTTAGCACTGTAGTGCCCAGGCAGGGAGGAGAGACTTTTAAGGATTTGCAGGTAAATACACCTTAAAAAACATTTACAATCAGGGCATTCATCCTAGAGATGTTAAGAACTCGAGTCTTTTGAGTCCTAAATTTTAGGCTCAGCTGACAAATTGCACAGCTGGACTCGTTACAACAACTCCCCCAGACTAGAACACTTAAGTCTACATAGAGACTCGAGCGCAACATGGCGCTCAGCTCTTGATTCGAGCTCGAGTCATTTCACGCGACGAGTCGCGCTCCAGTTCCTTTCCATTTGGAGTTCTTTTATAAATAAATAGGGAATTAAATATAAGTCTGAATAAAAATAATACAGGAAGTCGCGGGGAATAGCTAGTGTTAAATAATCTTTCCCATTAAAATAAAAGAGGTAAATATAAGAAAAAATATTTTACTCATCATGAAACATTATTCGAAACATAAACAAATCACATTAAGTACATAATAACTTAATATACCAATATTTTTTATTATATAAACGTTTAATCAAAAAAGTCTAACCATGATAATAACCACAGAAATAAAAGCGTAAGTAAAATAAATATTCCTAACATAACAAACAATAAAAATTGATCCATACCGAGAAAATACTGTCACGTTTTTTCCCTCTTGGGGTACACACAGAACCTAATAATGCCATGACTAAAGGTCAAACTTAGCATGTTGCCACATGAACTATGCCTATGTATTTTTAAATGAATCAACCTTGATACGCTCAAGACTCGATACATTCGAGCTCTTTTTAAGACTCGAGTTCTTTTTGAGACGTGAGCTTGATTTTAAGACTCGTGCTCTTTTTGAAATACGAGTTCTATTTTGGCGCTCGAGTTTTCGAGAAAGGACTGCACATTGGCTCGACTCAAGGCTCTAAGTTTTGTTAGTCCACCGAGTCTCGTAAAATTGAGCCGAGTCTATCGAATTAAGACTCAAAGACTCGAGGTCTTTACATCTCTAATTGATCCTGGTAAGCTGATAGAATACTAACTGATTAATGCTTGCTCTCCTTACAGAAACAGTACTTTAAGTATTAACAGTTACTAAACAGTATTGTATAGAACTCCTTTACCTACTGTAATGGAAATAATTGTATATGCATTATCTATTACATTTCAGTGAAACCGTTTGCTTCTATCATCATCAGAAGGGTCTAGATTTAATAATCTTATGCTGTGGTGGACCAAAATCTAGCTACAGAGTTACTACTTTTGAACATAACTTTTGCAAACAACCATGTGATCACTCAACATAATTTGTATGATGCTAGGGACATTTATCCTAAAAAAAACACACAATCATTTTAGTAGTTTCCATCCCTAAATATAATACAATTTATATTATGATTGAGCATGCCTGAATAGGCTATTTGACTGTAATAAAAATATACATTTCTTTTATTTCATTAGTCTTAATATTTCTTTTTTGGAGCAATTTGTAATAAGGCGAGATAAAAATATTGCATTATTTCACTAAAATCCGTCTTCTAAAATAAGTATTTTTGAAGCAACTGTCACGTGACTACAAACGACCGTGATTGGCTATTTCTATAATGACGTAGATCGCGCATAAACAAACTGTGTATCGCTTCGCTCATTGGTGTTTAATGCGGAATTGACGTCATTTGTACAGCCGCCATATTACTTAAAGTCGCGTTTTCGCGGCACATTTGAATATTGCATTTTCTTTTTCGATTTTGTAATAAAATAGCTAAAATGAAGACAGAAAAATATTTTTTAGGGTTCCTTATAAACAAATTAACACCGTAGGATAGTTTTCAAAACTTAGTCAAATAGCCTATTGTTAGGTGTGAAGTGGCATGTCATTGTGGCATGGCTTTTAATACAAAAAAAGGGGTGGCCAGAGCTTTAAGAGAAGTAATTCTTTAGCCAATTATGGTGTGAAGATGAATATTTAAAGGCTCACCGTGAGCATTTGCATTATGTAATGTTACGATTTGTGCATTACACCAGTGATGGAGGAGAACCAAGAATTACTTGTAATCATTATATGAATGATTGTAGGAATTAGCAGCATGTAGTGCCAGCTTAGAATAGCACTACCCCATTTCTTCCGGTGGGTGTACGTAAGAAATGACTAACGGTATTTGGGCTTTTAAGGGATTTTTGGGCAATGCGGTTGGAGACCCATCACCAACAACCTTTATTACACCATCTTTTCCCCACGCAACTTCCAAAAGTGGCTGAGGAATTTTTAATTCCCTAGCTCTGGCTACCCCTTCAAGAGATTTATAGCCGTGAGTATATGTATGTATGAACTACACGCGAATGTTGGTCAGTCAGGAAGGTATTATTCTAATGAAAGAATCTAGAATGTTTTAGTTCATGAAAACCTCATGCGGGGCTTATTACTAAAAAATAAAGGAAACACTACTTAAAAAGTGTTAAAGAAACTACGAAAAGGAGAATTTCGCACTAGAAGCCACTTGACACTATAGCTCAATTGGCAAAGTGACGGGGGCGTATACCCGGAGGTCGTGGGTTTGATCCCCGCTGGTGTCGACATTTTCTTTCCTTTGTTTATCACGAAAGTATAATGTTATAATACACATGAATGCTCAAGGTGAGGGAGCATCTTTAGATGAGTGGGTAACAGATTGTAAATCAACTTTGTTCGCGGAGACCCAGCTGCATTGTCCAACCATTACTTACGCTGCCGCTGCTTACGACACCCGCGGGTAAAGACGGATTAGTTCTATTCTTACCCGACACTACACAGCTAGTGGAATAAACATGCGGTAATAAAATAACTCTTAATATTACAAACCAAGATATTAATAATTTCTTAAAAATAATAACAATAAATAAATAAATAAAGATCACCAACAACCTTTATTTCACCATCTTATCCCCACGCAACTTCCAAAAGTGGCTGAGGAATTTTTAATTCCTTAGCTCTGGCTACCCCTTCTAGGGATTTATAGCCGTGAGTATATGTATGTATGTAATAACAATAAAGCTATACTATGAGGTAGAATTGGTGGTCTTCGGTCTTATCATAAAAAAGCGATCTCTTCAATAAAATCTTCATAATTTGTATGTATTTTTACAGGTTCGTGTATTATTTACCCATCCAACCCATGCAGAGATGCTGCCATGCCCTTTTTATTTGGATGGCGATTGTAGATTTAGCGATGAACAATGCAGGTAGACAGGTTTTATTCAAGTGATTTTAATTATAAAAGCTGTGGTTCTAGTCATTCTGTCTATAGTCATGCTATTAAATTTAGTGTATTGTCATGTCTGACTATCTTACTGTGCGTTAACTAAAAGTATCGAAAGTTATGTACACTCTCACTAATGTTTCTGCATATATATCTATGAGCTGTGTAGTGTCGGCTTAGAATAGCACTACCCCATTTCTTGCCGTGGGTGTTCATAAGAGTTTGCTAAGGGTATTGGGGTTTTTTAAGTGATATTGAGGCGATGCGGTTGGAGACCCATCAACAAGAACCTTTGTTTTTCAATCTTATCCCCATACAACTTTCAAGAACGGCTGAGATTTTTCTTATTCCTTAGCTCTGGCTACCCCTTCTAGGGATTTCTAGTCATGAGTATATGTATGTATGAGTCGAAAATATACTGGAATGAAGATAAGTAAATTTTTTGAGCAGTTTAATTATACGAGTCGGTATTTTTTAGGTATTCTCACGGCGCTGTTATAAATCTCTCCGATTTAAAAGAAGCCATCGAACCAGACTTTGAGTCTGTAAAAGAAAATAGCCGAATACTTGTCAAGATAAAGCCACCAAAAGACGAGGTAAGTTCGTTTAATAATGAATTCAATATACATTGGGCACTTATTATACTAGTATTATAATTATCCATCAGTTGTATGTCTTTACGGCAATTTCAGGTTTTCATTTTTCTAAACATAATTTATCATCAAATGTTAAAACTTATGGTCTTCCTTTTATTTCCGACACTATGTTACTTGGCAGAAAAATCCCTACACTGAGGAGTTCTGATCGGTATCATAAAATTACAGGTATTTTTTTCCTACGAATCTTGACATGTACATAATATTTGCCAAAAAGTTTGCTTAATAAAGACTTAGTTTATTGGATCAGCTTGTGGGAACAGCAAAGATATACTGGCCAGTACACCCTGCTGTGTACCAACTTAGAATTTGTATTTATGTTTAGCTAGAGAAACATTTCGATACCGCGATGTACGATTTTTTATGACGCTGCTAGTATGCCAGTGAGTTCGCCGTCTAGCGGTCGCCACAAGCTTACTAAGGAGACATTACCTAAACCTACACCACTACTTTTATTAATACGGGAAAAAATATTTACAATGACAAATCCTTTATCATGTTTTTCTTTTTATTACTGCAGTTATCCTGAATAAAAATAAAAAAGCTAACATTAGGAATAGAACTGTGTTATGGTAAAGGTAAGAGCAAATTTACCGAATTAATAGGCTATTTGACTAAGTTTTGAAAACTATCTTACGGTGTTAATTTGTTAATAAGGAGCCCTAAAAAAAATATTTTTATGTCTTAATTTTAGCTATTTTATTAAAAAATCGAAAAAGAAAATGCAATATTTAAATGTGCCGCGAAAACGCGACTTTAAGTAATATGGCGGCTGTAGCACAAATGACGTCAATTCCGCATTAAACACCAATGAGCGAAGCGAAGCACAGTCTGTTTATGCTCGATCTACGTCATTATAGAAATAGCCAATCACGGTCGTTTTTAGTCACGTGACAGTTGCATCAAAAATACTTATTTTAGAAGACGGAATTTAGTGAAATTATGCAATATTTTTATCTCGCATTATTACATATTGCTCCAAAAAAGAAATATTAAGACTAATGAAATTAAAGAAATGTATATTTTTATTACAGTCAAATAGCCTATTACACATTGCAAACCTGACCTATATCTAAACCTTTAGGGATTTGAGCAAAACGCTGAGTAACCATCATTAGAGAGCTGTAACTCTTGCTCTTAGGAATTGGACAAACTAAAGATAAAAACGCTATGCATGCATCCCATAATTTCGAAACTGTGCTGATACTTATATTATCACTCTGCATAATGTCTTATTGTAAATATCTGCATGAATTGGTTGTGATGTTTCAATTTTAATAGAATTAGAGAGAACAAAAAGATCGATGAAGAAAATATCGGCACTCATCAAAAGAAAACAAAAGTGATACCATACTGCTACATACTAGAGAGACCATCCTAGATGAATCCGAAGGTAGTTTGAGTCAGTCAAATATAGTAATATTACATACATACATACATATACTCACGGTTATAAATCCCTAGATGGGGTAGCCAGAGCTAAGGAATTAGAAATTCCTCAGCCACTTTTGGAAAGTTTAGTGGGGAAAAGATGGTAATATAAAGGTTGTTGGTGATGGGTCTCCAACCTCATCGCCCAAAAATCCCTTAAAAGCCCCAATACCGTTAGTCGCCTCTTACGTACACCCACCGTAAGAAATGGGGTAGTGCTATTCTAAGCCGACACTACACAGCAACAGTAATATTGTCATTCTTAATTACAGGACATAAGTTTAACAAAGAAATCAACAGAGAAGTATCACCTGTGGCACAGAGCTATCGTGCGGGGATTGGATTTGGAGCGTAAGATATGTGTGGTGAAGTTGGAACACCGAATCAAAACTGGGGAAAAGAGGAAATCGGACGTGGATGAGATATCAGTGTCATTTGAAGATATTTTCCCTTTGAATAGTAAGTACCTTCTCTGTAAACTAGATGGCGCTGCCATGTGAGTTCAGAAGTATTAGTACTTCTGCCAACTCCTTCGGGGATATACGGCGTGAACGTTTATGTTATGTTATGAATAGTAAGTAAATTTATTTAATACTAGTGGATCGTCCCAGCTTCGCACGGGTAGCGTTGTTTTTTTAAATATCTGAGGTTTCTTTCTCCAGTCACTGCTCAAGCATTGTGAAATTCAGCGCAATGTTTTCAATTTATTAAATTTATAGCACTCCCTAAACAGTGTAGTTTGGTGATTTTTAATGCGCTTTAATGAACGGTTCAGTATTTCCGTTTAATAGCAAATTTTGGAATAAAACGCTATGAAGTATTTATAACAATCTAAAAAATAAACCATTACGTGTTGTAGGATGCAACTACTGGCGCCATCTAGTATGTTATATGTAAATTAGTAACGATTCGGTTTTGGTCACGGGCGCGATGGCTTATTTTATGTATAATTTCGGTATTTCTCTACCAATTTCTATGATTCTTTTTTTACTGAATAGGTAATAATGTTACCTTTTTTAAATTAGGGATGAGTGAGAGGTTTACAAACGTTAGAGTAAACAAATATAATCAGAATGTTCTGAACTGCTAAGCTATCAGAAATTACACGTGTTATTGTGAGTCAACCGTAAAAGATAGACATAAACTATTGAAGATTTTTTTTTAGATAATTTTATGAAGAATATTTCCGCCATACATGATTTCTATGTAAGTTTAACCATTAAGGCTGCACACGCGACGGAAGCTTAAAAAATGGAGTAACTTCTCCCGTTTTCCCAAAATTCCCCAAAATTCCCCTTTACTACTCTGCTGGAAAGTATACAAAAACCTGCGCAGGAGTATGAAGAATAATTGTACCAAGTTTCGTTAAAATCCGTCGAGTAGTTTTTGTTTCCATAAGGAACATACAAACCGACAGACAGACAGACAGACAAAAATTTTACTGATTGCATTTTTGGCATCAGTATCGATCCCAAATCACCACCTGATAGTTATTTTGAAAATATATTTCATGTACAGAATTGACCTCTCTACAGATTTATTATAAGTATAGATAATGCTTTGGGGAGTTGCTAAAGAAAAAAATAGATTTTTTAAGAATCATTTTATGGGCCATGGTGCCAGGCTGAACTGACACGTCACTATCTTTTCGTGGATGTCATATGAGACAACTAATTTATTCGGAGTATTTTAAACTCAGTCGGCAACTGATTGTCAAAAATCATTCCTCAACAGGGCTGTTTTTGAAGCTCTGATCGCCATTATTTCGGCAATTAAGAGTTAAGGGTATTTTACCATTAAGCATTTTTTTTTAATTGATTATCGATGTCTATTTCTAAGTCTTATATGCTGATATTTAATTCTCGTACCACAGTGTTTTTGTTACGGAGCTCCCTTGTAATGGCTTTACTTCTTATGAAATTGCGTGTGATCATGCAGTAAGCCTCAGATCAGGGTGTAAAATATATTTCATATGCCTAAATTATCAATTGCAAAATGGACCGCACGACATTTTTTCTTGGAACATACATACACATCACGCCACGCCATTAGTTCCCGCTTGTATGCAGAGGCTATTGATCGCCGGTTTGTGCAATCCTGAAAAAACTCTCGGGCTTCATTTACATTAATGACTCTGTTCACACATGCTCTTTTATTCCTCGTACTTCTTCTAGTATTTTCGTTAATAAATGACACGTCAGCATTTGTTGGTTCAGCTAGTAACGTTATAATAAGGCGTATAATGGTTCTCCACCAGTCATAATTTTAGTTTTTGGGAGTTTATCTCAGTACCTTTTTAATTAATTTCAGATGATGCGCTAAACAGTTCCGACTCAGATGACAGTCTCAGTGACACCGAGTACCCCGAAACCAAGATGCCTCGAGCCAACGAACCTCCGAGCACGGAGCTAATCGCAGAACATAGTTTGCACAGCGGGCCTGCCCTTGGACAGTGGGAGCGAC
The DNA here is from genome assembly GCA_963576735.1 of Bedellia somnulentella. Lineage (NCBI taxonomy): Eukaryota > Metazoa > Arthropoda > Insecta > Lepidoptera > Bedelliidae > Bedellia > Bedellia somnulentella. The sequence continues at coordinate 6,916,576 of OY755172.1, read as the reverse complement.
ATACTAGAGTGAGTATGTATTATTGTATTATAATTTAAATATGTTATACTTGGTTTTTTGCAAACATTTCATTTTTATTTTTTAGTTATATTTAATTAAAATATCGCAAATCAATTGATTTAAAGAGAGTGGGAAGTATAATGTGTCTGTGAACTGTAGGTAAGGAAAAGATTTAGAATCCAATTGGGTGATAAAGTTCTTTGGACTCGAGTAGCGGATGGACGCAAGTTATTTAATGAAAAGTTGATTTACAAGGAGATGACTGAAACCAAATGATTATTAGAATGCATTTAAAAGTCTAAAATTTACTAAATCTAGTTTGTTTCTTACTACTACAATTTAAAGGCTAACCAAAAATCAGTTTTTCAACTTATAAGACAACATTGAGTCGGCCACATTTTTCGTGCAAGAAATTAAATGTTTCATGTTATATTACTAAAGCATTGAAGATGTATCTATGTGTAGATAAACTCACGATTATAAATCCCTAACAGAGGAAGTCAGTTTCGGAATAAAAAATTCCTCAGCCACTTTTTGAAGTTTAGTAAGGAAAAGATGTTAAAAACAAACAATGTAATTGGGGATGAGTCTCCAACCGTATCGCCCAAAAATCACTTACCTAACACCCTTAGTCGCCTCTTACGAACACCCACGGAAAGAATTAGGGTAGTATTATTCCAAGCCGTCATTACACATCCTAATAAACATGTTTCTAACTCCATATCGCCACATCGCCAGGGTATCGGGTCCAAGCTGATGCTGGCGATGGGCTACGTCCCAGGGGAGGGGCTGGGCGCCGGGGGTGAGGGGCGGTTGCAGCCCGTAGAGGCTCGCGTGGTGCCGCGGCGATCCACGCTGGACAGGTGTATGGAGATCTCGGAAAGGAGCGGGGCACAGGATCCTTTTAAGGTGAGGAAAGAAAGGCAATCCTTTATACATAAGCGTACATACACATGTACACCCTATATGATAAGCTTAATGATATATTTTTGTGAGATTTATCATTAATGAGGACAGCGTAGACTGAATCGCCAACATAATTACATATAATTACGCCAATGGAATAGGCAAAGACTATTGATCAACTATTGACTTCTGCGTCCAGAAAGGCAAGAGGTCCAGTCTTCTAAGGACACGTATAATTTCGTAAATATTTCTAGTAATACCTAATACAATTATATCGTGCGTGCGATAAACGAAGATTCGGATTATGCCAAGGGTATTCACGAATCCAACAATATCTCCGTGGTTGTTGTTGGTTTCGTCGACTAAAATGGCCTAATATTAGTATTTGTTCCTACATGCTATTAAACATCTACCTAACATGATTTTTATTATTTGATCATCCAAGGGTTTTCTGGAAGTAATCGCTTTTAGTGATAAGACCACCAATTGTACTTTTTTTTTTCTAGTGGAATTTTGTAAACATTACTTATGTGATGTGCTATAAAGTATCTTCTATTCTATTTTATTCTAAACTGGCATAATTATTTCTGTACTTAACTATTTTAATAACCTTGTTTGATCATAAATAAAAGATGTTATTAAAGGAAAGAAAAATTTCGACACTGGCGGGGTTCGAACCCGCGACCTTCGGGTATACGCCCCCGTCGCTCTGCCAACTGACACTGTAGCTCAGTTGGCAGTTGGAGATTTTTCTTTCCTTTAATAACATCTTTTATTTATGAGTAATAATCCCCACATGAGGAATTCATGTCAAAAAACATTAAGTAACCTTGTTTGATATTCAAAGCTGTTATTGCGACATAAATATATTTTTAAGGCGAAATAATAGTTTAACGCCCGATTTCTGAATTGAGTATTCCAGCTGAGAACAACTTAAGTATCGTTCTGTCGCATTGAAATCTAAACAACTGAATGAGACAAAACGATACTTAAGTCGTTCTCAGCTTGAATACTCAATTCAGAAATCGGGCGTTAGTCTCGAAGAGTAGACTTCCATGGCTCTCATAAGTTAGGCTGATGGTTTGGTGAATGTTACATACAACCAATAGATGAGTGAGACCAGTGCAGTATCGATTGATGTGGAGATCTGTAGCAGTTTTGTCGCCATCTGGCTTGTGATAAAGATATTTAAAGTGAATATATAAATGCGAAGTAAACTGTCTTTTTAAATTAATTTCTTCTTTATCGGAGACCTGTACCAATGCATATTTAGAAAAAGATAGTTAATTTGCCTACTCGATTACGTCGTAGTATTTTTTATTTTTATAGTTGGTACACAGTAAAATCAGCACAGTTAATCAATATTAAAGGGAACTATAATTAGATTTTTTAATTATAGGGTTTCTTTACAACTTCCTTTAACAGTTATATTAAAATTTTCTTTGAACACTCAACAGGTAGAGCAGAAGTTAAAACGGATGCAAAAGAAGGAAGAAGAACGTAACAAGAGAGCATACGAAAGAGAAAAAGAACGTGAAAGAAGAAATGTTTTCAACTTCCTAAACAAGACTCTCGGGGATAAACAAGAGACTGAAGAATCAAACCAAAACGACCAAGTTAACAACATTAAACAGTCCACGAATAAGGACTTAAATATAGAACAGTTTAAAATTACAGAAGAAACAAAAAGGATAGAAAAGGAGATTGTCAAACTAAAAGGGTCATTACAACGCCACGCGGCTGGCACGAGCGGCCATAGCAATTTAAATAATCAAATTAATGAAAGAAACAAAGAACTAAATGTTCTAAAGAATAAAGAGCAACAGATTTCGAAAGAGCAAAGACATAGAAAAGACAAGCAAAAGCTAACAGTATTTTAGTTGCATTTTTTTTTAAGTGTAAATTGTGTTGATTAATTAAAGTCTATAGTTTAACAGCAACTTTTACGACTCAATACCTCATTCTGTTTTGATTGTATACGAAATTGTTTCTCTTGTTATCATCACCATTGTTACTACTGCAGTAGGAATTAAATCACAAGTTAAGTGTTTTTTTGAATATACTTTCTGTTACTTACGGTTACAATCATTAACGTCACATAGATATTATTAATAGGTATTTATTATTTTAATAAACTTCGTTATATTTTTATGCTTGTTTTTCTTCGTTATAATTACCATAACCATTTGCATTGTGGAACATAATGTATCGTTGGTGGGCGACGTGCTTTTTAAATCAATATCGAATCCTCTATTTCACTCCTTGTCATCTTCTGAAGTGACTAACGCCCGATTTCTGAATTAAGTATTCAAGCTGAGAACGACTTAAGTATCGTTTTGTCTCATTCAGTTGTTAAGATTTCAATGCGACAGAACGATACTTAAGTTGTTCTCGGCTGGAATAATCAGTTCAGAAATCGGTCGTAAGGCTCCAAAATGCTAGTCAGACCATGGTAGCTCAGTAAATTCAGTATGGTATTACAGATACCTAAAATAAATAATTACTGTATGTTTATTTAGGATGTTCCCTGTGACAGACATTGATACGTGTTGAGCACATTTATTTGTAATAATTAGCCTCGTTGTCTCAAATCGAGCTAATTTTATGACTTATTATTGGCGATGCGCTCGCTAAATGTCTGTAAAACTCGGTAAAATTGCTCTTTTTGGGGTTTCATAGCAAAGACAAAACCATTTTAAGACATAATAGAAAAATAGATACCTGGATGAAATAGGTACCAGGCCAGGAGAAAGATGGTTTTTCGAACATCAGGTAGCACAATGCTATATTGTTACCTATACTTCATTTGGCAAAAGAACTAAATGTAAACATACCAGACAAAGCAGTGTCTATTTAAATTGAATAAGTGGTTAAAAAAAATACCGGACTATACCCACTCAATATACAAAAAAGACTCAGAATTTTTTGATTCTACAGCTTCACGAAAGGTTAATTTCGTGAAGCTGTAGATTACCCGTGAGTATAGGTAGTAAATTAATTAATATTGGTGCTACTTAAATTAGGACCTAGTTTCTTCTGCTAATTTGTCAGAACAGAACTAATGCAAAAATTATGTATTATTCGTCAGTCAGAATATCAGTCTTTAGTATCATTACTTAACAATGGTGATAACAGTAGTCCACAAAGAGAGGACAATTGAAACAATATTGTAGGCACTGAAATTGCCACTGACAAAAGTTTGACAAGAACAAGTATCCGTCTCTGAACGCTTTAGTAGTTTTTTTCTTGGGTTTAACTGTACTATTAACTCTTTAACTGTCCATGCATTACATGCAATGCACTGAAAAGCTGGCTTGATACGTCCGTGCATGACAAATAATGCACTAGTCTATTTATCTAGATTCTGGGAATGATTATGCGACATCTAGTGCTGGCAAAGTAAAATAGCCATGGGACAGTTAAAGTGTAAATATCTAAATTGAGTTGGTACTATCGTCGTTTGTGGACCATACTACTGGTGGTAGTAACGTTGTAATGTGGTTGTCAAGTAATGTTCATAATGTACTTCTACATCGGTTTGGCGAATTGAGTCGGCTTATTCCGTTTATCCACCCTAAAAAATCCTCCCTAAGGCGGATATTCGGAAACGCGTGTCCGTCTATCCACCCTGAACGGGGTGGATATCCGGAATGCATATAATATGGTTCTTCCGATTTTCTACCCTGCCTACGTACAGTCATTTACAGAAAAAATACCCTAAGTTTGTAAGATATTTTTATTCAAACTCTAAGCAAGAAAGTAGGGTATGTTTATCTTAAGTATTTTAATGTTCACGATGTTCCTTGGACCCATTTTGTGTTGTGTATGTTTCTGTAAATTACTGTACTTGGGGTAAAAAATCGTAAAAACCATATTATATGCATTCCGGATATCCACCCCGTTCAGGGTGGATAGACGGACACGCGTTTCCGAATATCCGCCTTAGGGAGGATTTTTTAGGGTGGATAAACGGAATAAGCCATTGAGTCTATAGACGATCTTTTATAGGAAGTGCGATATAAAATGAAAAACATCGTTATTTTACAAAATTTCTATATTTACACGTGATGTATTACTTTAAAATAAGCGTACATGACTTAAAATAGCAATCAATACATAAGATTTATAATATAAATTAGATATTTGTACTATCAAACGCACTTAAACATTGTATTTATTTCTATTGGTGTGTGATTAAATTGTTGCGACCGAGTCAGGAAAACACGCAAAAAGTTAAACATTTATTCAAATTGCATGCAAAACCTTTGCACTCTTACAGAGCTGGGAGATACGAGGGCCATTAAGAGATAAAATAACCGTACAATCAAATTATTTAAATGTGTAAAAGACAATTATCAACTGAAGTAAAAATTTAAAGATGAAACAATGTCACTGAATATTCATAAAATGTAAACAATTTTATTTATAACATTATCTATAATTATTGAAAGAAATATATTTTACATAAAACCTATAAAAGTTTGTAGCAGTAAAATATTTGCTAGATAAATAATTATGTTTTTAAAATAAATGCGCCATAATATGTGCGACTTTGAAAAACATTGTTTAGAAAAAGTTACAATTTAATTTCCTAACTCGGTCGCATTTACCAAAATGTAAATTGATCGTGGCTAGCAAATGTGTGACTACCGTAATGCCACTGAGTCGGGTCAAATACATAGATATTATATGTACGTTTGTATCATTTTCATTAGTTATCGAGTACAAAACTGATTAAGTAATTAGAGTGAATGTCGAGCGTATTAACGTTTCAGTTGACTGAGTGCTGCATGAGCAAGTTATTTGTACTTTATGAAAGCAGACCTCGCTATTAATAAATTTACCTTACTACTAATGAAGCACTGTGCCAGCACACCCTTTTAGTAAAAATGTTAAAGTGTCCGTCGACAATCAAACCTTGTCATGTTACGTTTAGGGTGCCGTATTATTATTAAATTCTCCTTCTAATGCAACTTATACAACAAAAACACTTATTAATAAAACACATACGACTACATTCATATGCATTGTAAATTCTCAATATTAAAATTACTTAAACAAAATCATCACAGAAAAATATCGGTTCCTCATTTTATTCTATATACCGTCACCTTTCATTCTCGCTCACACATTCTTCATATAAAATTGCATTAATATTTTAGTGCCCACAGGCATACAATACAAATAGAGAGTGCTTAATATAAAGAGAGACATACTTTTGTACTACTCTAAACGTCTTCAAATTAATAAGTACGAAAACGTGTGACTCCGCTTTCTGACCGAAAACGATTGTGATGTCTTTATTACGTATTTGTGATGAGAAGGTTAACAGAACTGGGCAAACGTGGCCCACTGTTCAAACATGAGATTCCATCACCTCGCAAGGCCGCGAGCCAACTTCTTACTACACTAGGCGGGCTTGTGGAATATAATCTCCATACTTCCAGATTCCAGGTACGTATCAGCGACCAATACTGTTTTAACATTGACTTCTTCACTATCCACAAACCGAATTCAAAATTACAGTCAAAACCATCCTTAAACTTCTTTTGGCCCCTGAATTTTGTCCCTCACAATGTTTCGGAAATCCAAGTGCTTACTGTAATCCGAGATGTGAGTATATTTTTTTCTAAGATGTATTTACAATACATGCCTAATTTATTTTATTTCAACTTATGATATAAGTTAATAGAAATACACAGGTTATTATAAATTCCTCCTTGAGGTTAATATGTGATGTGACACGTGGGGGATAACAATTAAATATTCATGTAAAATTGGGCGTTAAAAAACTATGACTACGCCATTAACGTTCCTAAAAATTTGTTTAAACTAAAAAAACCGATGGTTATATAATTTTGGATTAATAATACCAACAATCTTTTCCAAAGACACATTTTTGTATTAAATGTGATGCCATTTTCTTGCGCCAGCATATACATACATGCTAGCTATAAGACCTTAGTCGAACTGTAGCGCAGTACACCATGCGCTTGTGACCAATGACGAAAGAAGCTGTACATGAAATACCGACAAAAGACTTGAATGCCAAGTGACAATCTAGTACAGCCCCCGTAGCATGAGGCGTGTGAGAGCGAGTATGTAATGTGAGAAGTGAGCTACTGACAGATTTTGTATGAGCAATCTGTCAGTTTCTCACTTCTCATGTAGTAAACGCACTCTCACGGGCTTCATGCTACTGGTGCTGAATAATAATAAATTAAACAAGAAAACATTCTATCTTGCAACGGTTTATCATGTCCTTGAGTTCTTCCATCACTATCACAATCAAGCACTTTCACAATTCACAACTCGATAAAATTTGAATCCAGCTCAACTGATGAGGTTTGATACTGTTGAAATGCCTTGCTCTTCTGTATTCAAATAGTGCGTCACTGGCACCATAGAACAGTTATCCGCAATTTGATAAATTTTAATCCAAATCCATTAGTGAGGGTAGGTTAATGTTGAAGTCACCTGTTCCTGCCTCATCTGCAGGGTACATGAAGCCAAGGCATAATTAGCGCTGTAACCAGCACGCGCATGGCAGCGGTAGTGGTATCGTATATTTCCACAATTGGTAAGTTGAAGTGACCAGCCCGCGTGTATGCAACCACCAAAACGTAGTTAGCGCTGCTACTCAGTGGATGCCAATGGAGATGTTATATGAAGTGACTTCCTCATTAACATTGATTCTCGTTCCCCAGCCTTGCCAGAACGCACCGCAGGGCGGAGGTGGTATCGAACACGGGCACGCCGCTGTACTGTGGATGCCAATATTGCCAATGGAGATGGTATGTGGAGTGACTTCCTCATTAACATTGATTCTCGTTCCCCAGCCTAGCCAGCACGCATCGCATCGCAACGGTAGTGGTATCGTATATTTCCACAATTGGTAAGTTGAAGTGACCAGCCCGCGTGTATAAGCCACCAAGGCGTAGTTAGCGCTGCTCCTCAGTGGATGCCAATAGAGATGTTAATATTGAAGTGACTTCCTCGTTAACATTGGTTCTTGTTCCCCAGCTTAGCCAGCACACATTGCATGGCGGCGGTAGTAGTATCGAACACGGGTACGCCGCTGCGTCTTGCTAAGTCGCAGAGGTAGTGGCGGCCGCGGTTGTAGTCTTTCACTGCTGTCGAGCTGTACTGTGGGCAAGAATGGAAGGTTATTGGGTTGTCTTTTGTTACTAACAGGGCATAATTTATAATAGGAAATATTTTCCAATAACATATCAATCCTTGAACGAAAATGGAGCGCCTCAGAGTAAGAGTTAGAATCATAAAAACAATTTGACGGAGGTAAAGTGAAGTAGTTTAGATAGAGCGCTCGTATTAGCGTAAGTATGAAAAATATAAATAAATTATTAATTCATTTCTACACAGTCGATAACACATACATAGACAAGACACAATCACCATTGAAATTAATCAGAAAATGGCTTAGTACGAGTTAGACTCGCGCACGGATGGTTGCGCACCATTACCTGACCCAGTAACGCCATCTAGTGCCACTATTTAAATTGGACACTAGTGACACTAATTAAATTGGATTTTTATTTTCTAAATCTCCAATAACTATTTATTTGCCGTTATAGCGGCCACTGAAATACATAATCTGTAAAAACTTGAACCTTCTAGCTATCTCGAACAGCTAACTCTTAGCAATGAAACCCTTAAAATGTCATTAAAACAACAAGTATGTCTCACCGGTTGCGCCCGTTCCACGTTCATGGTCTGCACGACCAGCACGGTGTGTCGCGGCCGCAGCCCCATGTAGTGCGCGGCCAGCACCATCGCCGCGAAGCAAGGGCTGGTGGCGTTCAGTGAGAACACCAGGATGCGGGAGCCCAGGATCAGGTCTTCGTCGTAGGTGCCTAGGTGATAAAGTGGAACGTATAAAAGCGATGCACTTTCTGGTCTGCGTACAGGAGTGTCTGTATGACGCTATTATGGTGTATTAGTGATACTGTTTTGCCTCAAGAATTAGTGACGATTATGTTTTTAACCTATTTTCAGAATATTACTTTAAAGAACTATGATTATTTTCTCATATATTCGTATACAAAACTGTGATTAAGGAGGAGTATAATATTCGCAAATTGCGCAGCCCCTGACCGCTTGTAGGTAAAGAATTTGGGGAAGGCTTATATCCAGCAGTGGACATCTATTGGCTGATGATGGTAATTATTAAAACAATTCACATTCTTAGCTTCTCGAAGCTTTATGAGAAATATTTCTAACTAAGAGAATTTTCTTACCTTTAAACGGCTGAGGCGTAACATTTTCCGTGACCGTATAAAAATCTGAAGCGCTTAGTCGCGCCGCCGGTTCTAAGAACGGGTCCTTATCCCTCAGCGACACTGCTTCACCTGTCGCAGGATCCGCGTCTGATTGGCTGCAGTCTGCCGTGCGTAGCGTCTCCGCGTGTTCTGATTGGCTGCAGTCTGCGGTGCGTAGCTTCTCCGAGTGTTCTGATTGGTTGTCGTCGGGCATGGGGCGTGGTTTCTTGTCGGTGCGCGGGGACTCGGGGTGAGCGGCGGCGGTGCGACGAGCAGGCGTGGAGAACATTCGCGTATAGTCGTTGGCGCGCGGCATCGCAAATGTGAGCCCGTGGGAACGGAGGAACTCGTCGGGGCGGATGTCGTCCGTCTGAGGGGGGGAATGAGTGATGTTTAAGATTATATTTTGGTTATATAATTTAGAAAATTTTGTTATGATTTGAGTATGCATGTCTGAACGAAATGTTTATACGCCCGAACTACAGTCATAATTTATACGTACATACATACATTTAGTCACGACTACAAAAATGGATAGCTAGAACTTTGAAAGTCCCCAGCAACTTTATAAAGTCGAGTGAGAAGATAGTAAAATCAAAGTTTTCATCGATCAAAGGATGGTGATAAGTATCCAATCACATCTTCCACATAACACAAACATCCCCAATGCCGTAGCTACCACCTAACACCAGCAGGAAAAGGTAAGTGTTATTCTAAGGCATATTTTACACAGCATTTAATTTTGTAGATTTTATACATACATATATCCTAAGCCACTTTTGGAAGTCGCGTGGGGAAAAAGATGTTAAAATAAAGGTTGTTGGTGATGGGTCTCCAACCGCATCGCCCAAAAATCCCTTAAAAACCCCAATACCGTTAGTCGTCTCTTACGTACACCCACCGGAAGAAATGGAGTAGTGCTATTCTAAGCCGACACTACACAGCAATAGACAATAGTAGATTTTACATTCAGATTATTTAGATTTAAGGGACTTTTTTATTATACAATTTATGTTTAAGATAATGTCATGCCGTCAGTCAGTGGTTTCTGTAAACGTAGCAAGTCGTTAGAACTAAGCATGCGTACCGGGAAGCTGCCAGCCAGATAGACGCGGTGTTACAGTGCGCTCAGCATGCCGGGATATGGTGTGTATGTATGTGTAGTGTGTAATATATAAAACCTTACCTGTAAATATTGTTAATCCGTTTTATTATTATTTATTTCCTTTTATGTTAGTCTCCTGCGGTTATATATCATTGTTTAGTTCCTTTTTATTATTTTTCTGCGATTTGTCGATAATATTTTTATTTCTCTGGTTTATGTTATTGTTTTTATTTTGTTGTTGTTATGGCAACGACGGAGCTGAGAGTTGTCAAATTTTATTTTATCTTAAACTTTTCTTTAGTGATCAATTTTCAATGTGTTTGTGTACGAAGGTTAGATAGTTTTAAAATATGTTAAATGATATAATTTTAATTCATTTTTGGTGTGTAAAATGATAGCGCAGGCATTTATTTTTATTTTTAATGTAAGGCTAGGACATTTTACTTATTCAAATTTATCTGTTTTCATCTTTTTATGTTAACTGAAACTCTTTTTAACCCGCCCTTGGTCGCGTGGGGCGAATAAACGCCCACCAAAAGTTAATATCTTAAATATTTTAAAAACCATTATTTTTACGAGTTTGATTTTTCATCTACCTTCTTAAAACAGTAAAAGACGCAACTTTTACGAGCCGCTATTCTGTTCACGCATAGTGGTCACGAGCTACGGACGTGTTTTTCGCGCGCGGGCGTCCATTGACCCCACGCGACCACCGACGTTATAAAAATTTATTATTGATGATACTTAATAATGGATTTGGCACAAGAAGAACGTGTCGCGAGATGGTTGCAAGAAGAACCAGATGAAGATGTGATAGGTGGGGATACGGATGAGTATGAGGGTGAGGAGACAGCGCCTCAAATAAGTGAGCACGAGACAGACACGGAAGAGGAATGTGATTCTGACTCTGAAACTGTTACGGAAGATCAGAACATGGCTTCGACCATGCATAATGATGCTACAGTAAATGAAGGAACACCAAAAAAATTGCCAGATATTATTTCGTTTTATAATCCGACAAAAGGAGGGGTTGATGTTGTGGATCGCCTAAAACTGAATTACTCTGTATCACGCACTTGTTACAGATGGCCATTGCGTCTATTTTTTAGTTTACTCGATATAGGAGTTGTAAACTCGCATATTATATTTGATGGCGTAAACCCTTCTTCTAACACTACGCGCAGAAATTTTATAAAATCTTTTCATTATTTCAAACACAACTGAAATGCCGAAGTACAATGAAAAACATACCCCGCGAGCTGTCTAATACAATATCGCGCTTTGTAACAACTCCAATGCATGAACACCAGGAAACTGAAGAATCTGAACCAAAGAAACGTCGCTGTATGCACTGTCCATGAAAGATGGACAGAAAGTATTTTACAATCTGCTATAATTGCGTACCCAAATGTGTACCCAAGGCACTGTAAAAACATTTGCAATGATTGTGTCGGCGAGTAATTGTAACTTTTGAGTCGCATATATTTTTGTTTTTTTTTTATGAACACATATAACTTTTAAGATCTCACATTGTTGACTAGTTCACAAAGATTTAATTTAATCAAAGAATAATGTTTAAGCTATGTTTTTTTATCTTTATTTTGAGGCTGCCATAAAACGTGCTCAAAAGTTCCTATCTAGTTTATAACATGTTAAAGTGAAAATTAAATATTTTCTATGCTTTTATTTGTGTTATTTTATCTTTCTACATTCCAAATTAATATTTAAACTATAAATCATATTTATTAATTTCTGGATTTCTTTATAAAAGTCATTTAATTTTGGGGATACTGGTTGACCCCAGGTGACCAACCATGTTACTAAACTAGAGCGCGACCTACGGCGGGTTAAAAAATCCTTCTTTTAGGTTTTATTGTCTATTGGGATTTTTTATTGATTGTCAAGATGTTTTTTTATGGAGGAAGAACGGATTTATCATTCTACAGATCCACAATCTTTTCTTGGCCGGTAAGGGCTGTCGCTGTCATCGATATTAGTATTGCCAGCAAATAAAAATTAACCATTATAAGGGAAATAACTTTACATCATACAGGCTAATTTATTTATGTATTGAAATGTCTTAATACAACAATTTATATAATATTCATTTAATTAATAACTAGTTGCTGTGTAGTGTCGGCTTAAAATAGCACTACCCCATTTCTGCCGGTGGGTGTACGTAAGAGGCGACTAACGGTATTGGGGCTTTTAACAGGTGTTTGGGCGAAGCGGTTGGAGACCCATTAACAAATACCTTTATTTTACCATCTTTACCCCACTCAACTTTCCGAAAGTGGCTGAGGAGTTTCTAGTTCCTTAGCTCGGGCTACCCCTTCTAGGGATTTACAGCCTTGAGTATATGTATGTATGTATGTAATAGCTATTATTGTAAGTAAACAAGTTCGTTTTAATGTAAGCTAATTATATTTATTTATTTTTGCCCTTGTCTGGTATGTCTACCCGAATGACTGTGTATCCTAAATTTGATGATCTTACCTCCCAAATGTTGTCTGGAAGCTTTTAGCGATAACACTGCCAATTGTACTTTTCTGCAAGCTGTTTCATTATTTTATACTCAAGGATTTGTTATTTGTGACATTTAGAGTTAATAAGTGGGTAACTACTTAAAATCATTTTTTTAATCCTGTAAATTAGAGGCTTACCTTGTCGTGTACTATCTTTTACATTTCATATTCACACATAGATCCCCCAAAAAGGTGGCGCAGAAAAAATAATTCTAAACATCAGATATCGTTTGGGTCATTCATTTTGCTGGGTCAGTGAATTTATGGGCACTTTTTTATTGCTGTTAACAACCTTGTTACATATAACATAACATAAACGTTTACGCCGAATACCCCCGAAGGGATTTGGCAGAGGTACTAGTACTTCTGAACATCACGTTACTTTGTCACCTGGTGTTCAGAGTACCCACGCTTTGCATGAACAGTATACTCACGTGATAGGGGGCAGGACTATCGCCGTTTTCCACGAATACACTGTCACATGACTAAGTACAACTCAGCCATGTGGGTTTCCTCACCGTTAACAACCGTGATAAATTAACCACACATATGACTTTAGAAAAGACAAATTGGTGTAGGCCCGATTCGGGATTTGAAGACTAGTGAGTCGCTTGCACCTTAACCGGTGTTCTACCCATTAAGCTATCACGTCGTATTTGCCTTGTATTTTTATATATATGTCAGACAGTTATGACTTAAGAAATGACACATTGGTACATCCCCGCATTAGGATTAGAACCCTCGCATCAGTGTATACGAAGTGAAATCTTATTCAGGAGCATTTCCCAACTTCCCGTAACCCGCACCGCATGACTATCGATGCGCGCACAACTTTTCGGACGGTGTTAGCCTACTTAGATAAAATTTAACAATATAAATAATAATTTTCATGAATTTTTATATTGAATACTGGAAATAAAAGCGTTTATCAATAAGCAAAGATACATCATAAAATAATTGTTTTTGAAAAAAAGTTTCCACTACAAAAAAAATATTAATGAAAGTGATAATTTATTATATACGTAGGTCACCCTATAATTTTTATTTAGTTAAGAACTAACTGACAATGACAGGCCGAAATTTCAAAATGGCGACAGTAGTACCAGAGTCGCCGCCGGCCAAGTTATGATTGTGGATCTGTACAAGAGATCCTTAAAAAGTATATCTTACTGAAGATTTTTTTCGGATAGCTACTACTACCGTTGTTATATAGAACAACCTTTACTACTTGGTGTCCTTTTGCTTAAAAACACCTAAGAATAATATATATAATTTTATACCCTGGCAGAATTTGTTAAACCAGTCAGAGTGGTATTCCGAAGTGACCAATCATTTGGTCTTATTGGCTTGTGGACTAAAAATCATCAAAGATTGATATCTGGACCTTTGATTTCGCCGGCTATACTACTGGTTTTGGAGATTACTAATACCTTTGCTCTAGCCAGAACGTGGAAGTTTGGAATCGCATCAGTATCGTTATTTAGTTATATTTATTTTATATAATTCCTTCTTGTAATATTTTTGTATTGTGTACATCTAATTTTTAATAGACTGGTGTAACTTCTTTCTTGTTTTATTAGTCTCCTTGCTCTCCGCGTTTCGTGTCTTAGGTTTTATTTCCATAAGGGGATTAAGACTTAAGACACGTAACGTTACAAGTGATATGTGCATAATGAATTGGAAATTACAAAAAAACAGTCTCGTTCAACAATCAATCAGTCAGTACTTGATTCAATCATTCATTCATGTTGTTTCATTCACTTGTTCGGTCTTAACAACCGTTGGCAAGAAAGCATCGCGTTATTCGTTCCACATCCAATATTCCAACAGTATGTGGTAGTGCGTACCGGGAAGCTGCCGGCCAGATAGACGTGGTGCTGCGGCGCGCCCAGCATGCCGGGCAGCCGCTCCAGCCGGCGCTGCGTGCCCGGCGTGAACACCTCGCCCGCGTCTGTGCCCGCGCTCGTCGTGCCCGTCGTGCTCGACGTGCTCGTGCGGGCTGAGTCGGCCCGGGACTCCTGCGACTGGAATAACAATGTTCCTATATTTTTACTTATATTTGTCGTATAGCAAAACTTGTACAAACTTTGTTAAAGCAGTAATACGGGTACGACCAATTAAGATTATGAATTAAACAAACAATAAAAAAATACTTAAACAATATTTATCATGGTTGAATTAAACACTTCAAAAAAAGATTTTTAAAGTGTCTCTTATTGTATAAGCATGCTATGTAGCATAGCATTATACAAATTGGGATTTATTTGCAAATAAGATTTTATAGTTTAACAGTTATACTTTGCAATATTATTTACTTTGTAGATAAAAAAAGGAAAACCAACTAAATAATTCGACGTATTTGTACTCTTCGTTATAGAAGTGACACAGCCAACGAAAAATTCAAACAAACGTCTACCATGAACTCTCATTTTTTCTGGCTGTAGTCACAACGAAATACTCAAAATTTCTAAGAAACGATTAGGTTTTTAAACACGAACCTCCGCACATTGTTTTTAAATTAAGAACCACAATGAGTCATAATTTCAAAGAAATAACTCACCTTCGGAATGAATAAGCTTAGTTTTTTTCCGCAAGCTCGTAACCGTGCGTTGTACGAATGTAGACCGTTAGTGGGCGCGCTTGCATCGCCGGGTGTGGCTGTCGCTAGAATCGCCGTATCGCCGCCATTGCGGTACTCAGCTGGTGATAAAATATGTTATAATGAGTTTAATAATACAATGTATGCCGTAGTTTTCATAAGTTTTTTTTTACGTAAATAAGCAACCAAAGAACTAAAGAATGGAACTTTAACAATAACCGTAGTTAAAGTTGGAAGCTGAACATAACGTGTTTTCTTTCCTCAATCAAACGAAATCATAATGTGTAACCAAAAAACAATGAAAAAGCAGACATGCTTGTAAAATGGTATCAAAGTAATGCGGTGACAACATGAAAAGCCAAATAAGGCCAAATAGGGGTGTCACACACCGAATCTCTCGCGTAGGGAATGTAACGCGCGTCTTAGTCGCGGAAGCACGCCGCCCGCAACCCTCGCCTCGCCCTCGCTACCCTCCACGCCTTATAATACAAATATAAATCAGATATTTTTATTATGAATTTTGAAAAATTAATGTTAACATAATCTTGTTACGCCACAAGTAAAGAGTATTTTTTTTGGAAATTTGACACACAAGTACAAAATCTAAGGATTTGTACATGGGACTATTTTTATCGCGCATCCTAAGTTGCGCCATAAAAAGAGGTGTGGTGGCGCCACTTTGTATGGATAATATGCTGGACAATAAAAACAATATTTCAAACTGGCAACGTTGTGGAATACAGCTAATAATAACACAGATCTGGTGCACGTTAAATTATTTAACAACAAACTAGCTCTATAAATTCAACTCACCAACTTCAACAGCAGCCAATTCAGCCACGGTCGAACAGAACGTCTCAAAATCGACATTCTCCATCGCGGGCGGCAAGCAAGCGTCGACTATATCTCTTGGCACTCTCGTGACATCTTTCAGCGTATCTAGCGCCTTTTCTCTTGGAAGTGGGCTTGTTCTGCCTCCTGCGGAGTCGAAGGCCCGTTTTAGGCGTAGTATGGTATGTCCGAGGGAGTATCTTGGGTGGGTTCGAGCCCCGCGCAGGACGGCTCGGGCGCATCGCAAGGCAGCTGGGATATCGGCGAAAGCTGGTAGGCCACGCCGTTCGACAGCTTCTTGTAATGTGGCGCGCGCTCGAGATAGTTCTATGTATTCTCTGGAAACAAAAATTATAAAAATGTGATGGTGTACATCATAAATCACTTGCGTACTGGGAATCTTTAATGGGGATTTTAGATCATTTGAACGTGACGTTGATACTTTGATATTAAGTGGTCCAAAATATAACATAAGTTTCAGATAGTATTAGTCTCAACTTAGCACAATAACCGCTGTCACCGCAACTAAAAATATGTGCACTCAAAAATGAAAGAAACATAATTAATCGACTATTAGAACCCAAATTATATGATATTGTCATAACATCTATCATCTTCATTCAGACAGTATATGTACACTGCCGAAAATACACCATCCCTTAACATTTTCACAACGGTCGATCCAGCGCTGTCTTCAACCAAACTTCCCAGGTACCACAGGAGTAAAAGTAACCTTTACATTTATACATACATAAGAATCAAAATCCTGTATTCTGTTACTCCCGCACTTGCATATCAGAGATAGTCCCTCTCGCGATGTTCTGATGCCTCGAATAAGGTCTGAGCACAAGGACCAGATCTCTTGGTGCCGCAGCTAGGTGAGTTGCCTCCACGCTGGCAGCCACCGCGCGGGTTTCGTTGTCTAGCACGAATAACATCTACTCTGTTGTAACACTGTACTCCAGACTTACATATCAGAGATGGTCTCCCTTGCAATGGTCTGATGTCTCGAATACGGTTTGAGCACGAGGAGTAGATCTCTTGGTGCCGCAGCCAGGTGGGCTGCCTCCACGCTGGCTGCCACCGCTCGGGTCTCGTTGTCCAGCACGAATAACAGTGCGCGCGCAGCTGCCTTGGCGCGGTGCTCTACTTCTACTAGCTCGGTTGACCAGTCTTCTACTTGCTGGAGGTAACAAATTTTAATGTTAGGATGGTTATGTGCTTACTGAGTAAGGATTAAATATCGGGAAACTTTAAGAAAAGATCTCAGGATAACGGCAAACTAATTCAAAGGCTTACTCAGAGTAATCCTAAACTAGCCATAATGGAAACAGAATAGAATGCAGAACTCACGGAAACATTATGTTAAAAGAACTTTTCTAATTAGTAAAGGGTATCAATCTCTAATGTCCATTCATTGAGCCCAATAATCACACAATAAATATGCCATACGATCAAAGAAGTGTATTTTACAATTTAAATACGATATGCTATTAATATATTCAAATCACAAAACTAGGACCCGTTATAATAATATTTAGTACTGGTTCACCCACGCAGCAAATCATTATAAATTTAAATAAATTCGTTTGACTAATTCGATATTTATAAAACCATGTTACAAAGATCTACTATGAATCTATTCGACATTTATGAAAACATATTTTCTTGTGGTAATAAATAAGTGTTAAAATTATACACCTAGTTTTACGACTTGCAATAACATATTTATTTTCTTTGTTGCTAAAGTTGCATTCTTTTCATGGCTAACAGTGTTGACTAAAATCATTTTCATCATTCTGTAGATAGACGTTGTTGATTTAATCGTCTTTTATGTTTTTATGTATTGCCACCCCTACGGGGATATACAACCTGAATATTGAGTTGAGTTAAAGTATTATTATCGTAAAGTCAAAAATCTGCATTTATCTTACATTGGCTAATTAATCCGTACAAGGATTTACGTATAGTAACGTACGTTATGAAATGCCTCCCATCATCCAAGCAGTAAGTCTTAGCTTCCTTACGGGTCCATATTGGGTCACATAAAATTCTAAATCATATTTGTCGTCTTACTAACGATTTGTGTTCATAACAATAATTCTTCATAATTTTATTTTTCATACTTTATTTATTCATACATTTTTAATACTACCAACAGAATTCATAACAGTTAGTGATCATAATTTTTGTATTAACACTGTTACAACCAAGAATCTTTTTAAAACTATATTTTTTTTCAAGATCTTTTTTCTTCATAACATTCAATGGTCATATTATTTTTATTAATAATATCGTCACTACGATAAACAAGCAAGCATGTATGCAAATAGGCATGAATAATGCATTTAAGGCTCGTTTTATACATAATCTAATCTAACCTAATCTAATCTAACCTAACCTAATCTAGCTAAATGTGACCTAACTTTTCTTTGCCAGCGACCCACCCAAGCAGGGGGCGCAACCCCCCTGCACCCCCTTTACACGCAACCAAGCAAGCAAGCATGCAAACAAGCAAGCAAATATAGACAAAAACACATATATTTGATAATATTGTTTTAAATGTTAGACTAAAAAACATTTATGTATATTATAGTTATTTATTGAAATGATTATACTGTCGGTCATTAGTATAAATAAACAAAATATATTAAGACAAATATTATTAAATACAAAGTGTATAACTAGTGATATTATGAATTTTGATGATTATTTTTTTAATATTTATGACTTGATTTTTTTATGAAGACTGATCATTATGATTTTAAATGTTATGTGAAATATTTTCGGACTTCCAATGATAGGAGTTAAAAAGTTATGTAAGAAAAAGCGCACCCCTTCCTTACTTACCCTATAACTTGTAGTTAAAACTAGATCTTACCGGATTAAAATAGGTGATGCCCATCTTGTTGAGCATGGGGATGGCGATGTCGGACCGCCACGTGGTGGGGTTGCACGAGCCGCCGAGGAACACTTCGCATGGCGGCGGCGACGCCTCGCTGCCTGTAGGAAGTCAAGTTAGAATGGGTTGATGTTCGAAATATATTCTTGTACTATTATATGCGCTACTACTTTCTAGGCTGGCCATACGCAAATAGATTCAAGCAGTCTCGATTGAGTACTTCAAGCTTCGACTGTGGACATTAAGCTGCGACTTCGTAGTAAACTACAGTTTTTAACATACACACACACAGACTATAAGAGCAGTTGAACTGTTTCGGTTTAACACGTTAAAGCTGTTGAGAAAAACTTACTTGATCACAGCAACTTGTTGTTGTGATAACTAAATTATCAAGTAAGGTATCATTCCAATCGAACACATATACGGTTGTATAATGCAATAACAATAGAAATAGGTACAGTAACATGAAAAAAAACTATCTCATATTAGTTTAAACGAAATAAATGACTTGATATGATTAGCCCCTTTACTGGATAGAGCTTCACTAGATAATATATATTAATTATTTCATATTATTATTATTATATCTTTATTATTATAATTATATATATATTATTATTTAATACGTATTAATATTTCTCTGATATTTACATCATTTAATATAATACAAGACTAGTTAACGTATAAGTAAAGCAAGAAAATCTATTCGCATATATAAAGTTTTTCAGAAAACTCGTCGTCGTACAATTTGGTCATGTAAACAGTAACTTTATTATTATTTATTTGTACAGTTAGAAAGTAAGAGCATTTAATCAAATTGTGAAGGCTCAATTTCGTAATCTAGTAAACAGTAGTGTAAAACGCGGGTTAACGAACCATCGCATCGCTAAGATTGCGTGAAAATGATTTACCGCCACAAAGTTATCCAATTTACATAAAATACTTTAAATGTCAATTTTATTAGCCATTACCTATTCTTAAATTGTCGTGTTTCGTTTATGGTTATTGGTTCAAAACTAAAAAGGAAATGGGTATATTCTAAGAATACTAATTTATCCACAAAAAATGTAAACTATTAAATGGTGTGACCATGCGTCATCTGATTTAAATATGTTTTTATTTGATTCAGTGATTTGCCATTACACGTTTGCTGTTATAACAATGTAACTGCCACTGTCACATACAGAAATTAGGGGTGATCGGTTTCTCTAAGTATGCTCGCCTATTATTTGTCCCACCTTTCAATTCCAGATTCTTATAATAGGAATTAATCGAGTGAGTATAGGTTGGCGTTCTTTTAATTATTTGGTACTACAGAAAGGCTTGCTGCCAATTTATAGAGGACGCGTGCTGCACGATTTATTTAGTTGATATTCACGTTAGCTTTGTAAACATTCACTTCAAGTTTTTAAATTATCGATCAATTAACATCATTCATTTCATATTTGGCTTCCTACAAAATTACAACCCTTACTAAATGTATGCAGATAAAATTCTACAATTAGTTAATCGACGGATATAAACTTTGATCGTTTCACTTTACGAAATAATAATCAATACTAACGCAATCAATTCCCCTAACATCAATGAATGAATCAAGACAATCCAAATTCATGTGAAGGTTACGAATACATTAACTTGTACATACACTCATTTCATAATGAGTTAATGATACAAACGCAACTAGTACAAATTAATGACAACTGACCTTATTCTCAAAGGCGAGTCACAAAATAGTAGTATTAATAATTGCCGACAATTGCAGGGCGGTTAAGGGCCTCCCCGCATTTTGCAGCTATTGCGCTCGCTCTTACGTCAAATTTACTGAGAGTGACAGGGACGGAAAAAACGCGCGCGCAGGATAAATGTAGTTTATTTAGTTTTATTGAATAACTATAATGTTTCAATGAAAAGTTAAACATCAAAGTTACAGATCTTAAAGCTACGCGTATATAGACACATAATGAGTTCACATGTATGTTATGCCAGTGGAGCCTATACGGTTTTTATGAAAACAAAGCATGTTCCAATTAAATTTTTTTCATCATATTTTTCAACAAATTATTAAAATGTTAATCATCAAATTTTAACACCATGAACTAATCACCAACATATATTTTATTCATGTCATATCAATATCATCAAGTCAGACTTTATAGAATTTCCAAACAATCAATATCAACCTATTTTTCCGGGGACGCCCTTAAGTTGGCACGCAATAGTCGGAGCTGAGGACGACCTACTACCGCTTGTACTCGCGATACAGTAGTTACCTTACAAACAACGGTAGTAGATTCTTAATTGACTACACCAGTATTAATTAGCTAAGACACGAAGGAACGTTTGGGGTTGGGATATTGATCAATTGAATATAGACGTATTCTATAAAATGCAGGATGTTAAATAGAAGAATTGTGGGAGATGAATAAATTACAATGATATAAAAGCGCCATTAAGCTAGTGCAAAAAAGGACTAGACAGTCTTTAGTTAAGCCAATGAGAAAAAAAAATTAGTTTTCAGGCCACAAGTCACCATAGCAAATAAGTTAAGGGCTTCCAGAATATGCAGTTTATGCATATAAGAACTATCAATCGCAATTTTACCAAAACCCTCCGTCCTTTACCCTGAAGCGTTTGTTACAAAGTTAAAGCCCTAAAGTGGATTAACAGGAAATATACGTCAACAATAAGTAATCGACTCATCTGACCAACCATTGTGAATTTAACCAGAAACACACCTGACCTTTTTTGCGAAATGAAATGAAAATAGCAGTATACTGCGGATATGTACTATCCGGAGTATACAGCTATTATAATTTTTCAAATCATATCGTTTGCTTTGTATATCAGGGAAAATTACTTGTTACTAATGCTTGCTTATAGTTGGACTATTAACAAGCATTAGTAACAAGTAATAACCTTATAATTATATACCCATAAACATATATTTGTTAGTATTGTCTTTCATCGAAAAGTATCAACTTTAACTACATGCCATACTTATACGAGTAATCTATATAACGAGCATATACTCAACAATCTTTTTTCCGAATGATTTACTAAGCCGGGGCGTTTGGACTTTTTAGGATTGACCACAAAATCTTTATGCCGCGGCCACACATTGGATAAAATTTGAGTCCAAGCTTGGCTAAGAATTAAATGGCCAAGAGTTGTACCAAGATGAATACGCCTCACATTCGCCAAGTTGCCCGCCCGCCTACCCCCTTCACTCCCCTCGCCTTTGATCGTGTACAAAAAACCGATACATCGCGGGTCGATATTGGCTATTGGACGCAATGTTCATTTAATGTCCAATATGTGACCAACACCGTTCCCCACATTGGTCTATTGGATCCAAGGAAGCTTGGACTCAAATTTTATCCAATGTGTGGCCGCGGCATTAGATATAATGATATCATCCTCTATGTGACAGACTAACTTTATGTTTTACAATGTTGGTATATGGTAACTATCAAACAAAAAAAGCAACAAATAAGCTTCTAATCTTATGTAAAAATTCACGTGTCACAGTTTTTGTCACCAAACTCCTCCGAAACAGCTGTACCAATTTAAATGAAGTATTGCGTACACATTCGGTAGGTCCAAGAATAGCTGTTATTATACTTCTAAGTCATAAGGGTTGTACACCCCTCACATTTTATTTTTATTTTATCGACTAGAAATTCCCTAGAGTTAATTAATATTACAAAACAACGTATGCCGGTAAACCGGCAATTTCACTAAATTACTACCTAAAGCTAAGTATTATATTTTAGTATTAGATTTAGGAAATATTGCCAAATTTTGATGATTCCAACATTTGATTAAGAATTTTACAGTTGCGAATACCTCAAATATTGGGACTCTTAAACCAATAATTCAATTAAGGCGTCATTAATAAATTTTGAATGTAAACTGTGTGAGAGAAAATATAAACATATCAAAATACAATAGATCACAATAAATAAATTGTGGACAGGCAGAATAGGAAAATAATTTCGGGTCATTTTTTTCACGTATATGCATTTACAGCGAGTACAACAAACATTTTAATTACGAAATTCCAACAAGTATGAAGAATAAAAATGCATGTATGAAAAGATTGATGGATGTAAACGAAGCTAGAGAGGTCTGTCAGGATCGTACGAAGTGGCGATCAATAGTCTCTGCCTACCCCGATGGGAACTAATGGCGTGAGTATATATATGTATGTACATTCCAACAGTTCAGAACTGACCGAAACAGACCATGCAGCTCTAGCTCTTTCCTACACCTGATCATACGAATCGATGTGGAGACAATGATGATTAATAGCTTTGTAATAACTTTTGTGTGTGACCTCACCAGGATCTCAAATGCGTCAACTCAAAAGGTGAGCAATAGAAAGATAGTTCCAAAGCAGGTGAAAGAGGTCGCACGAGCTAATCGCCTGGCCATTGGCGTATGGTATGAATGGTGGAATGGTGAGCGTTGTGTGGGTTGTACCAGTTTCAATAATAATCACTCATTCCATACTTCGCGTGGGTGCTGAACTACGAATAACCAAAAAAAGCTATAGCATCTGAATTAGGACACTCGGATTAAGATAATGTTAGACGAATCAGTTTGTTCATGATTCTTATATATTTTATATAGATTGTAATGATGAATTGCACGCATGTAATATTATGAGTGACTAATACATTATAATCACGATCGCATCATCACCTGTCTGTCTAGTCGATCATTAGAAGATTAGTATAAGCCGGTTTAAGAGCTTACAATTGTTGCTTGTATCGACAGTTAATATTTATTTATTCTTATTTTGATTTCAACATTAATCCGACCAGAACAATTTATTAGACAGACTATTTATCAAATAGGAATATATAAAGTTTATTGTTTTCATTGATGTTTGGCAAGAGATAAGAAACAGACCGCATGAGAGACGTCAACTGTCTATGCGGAGATACACCGACCCGGTGCCAAACGTAAACGTAAACACAGCGTGGGGCACAAGCTCACACTGTTTAGACAATTATAGCAAAAAACTGCACTACTCGTATCTTGTATCAAACATGCACAAACGATAACATCATCACTGAAATCGCACTAAATCCATTGGGCAATATCGAATCTTCTGACACGTATAATTCTTGAAATACTTCACATATAATTTAATACGTAAACCAAGATGTTAAAATAGTTAACAAAACTAATGAAAACGTACAAGGTATGATCGTAGTGGTCGGTGGCATGGTGCGATGTATCGAAGCTAGTGCGCGGTCGCGCGTCGTCGTGTCCACCGCCAGACGAGAGACGGCCAACTGCGAGACTCGCTCGCAACACTCCTCTACGTTCCTTTATTTTACGTACGTACACGATAAACAACCAATCCGCATTTGAAAACATTCCGTTAATCCAACCGAGAGGAACCACTCTCCGACAGTTTATCATACGCTTACAACATCATCATCTCGGGAACATACATTATCTTATTGGTTCGTGCGCGATAAAATCGATACGATCATGCAACCTAACGTCATCTGTACTTGCTGCAATATTTCACGATAACATCGAATTAACATTGAACATGACTGGTTCACAGTACAATAAAGTACTTTATACGCAATAAATAAGTAAACAAAAGGATTACCAATCAAACGATGATTTGTTAATGTATTCTCTAAAATATACTAAGCCTGCTCTCCAACTTAACTTAGACATTATGTTAAGGCTAAGTTGTAAACTGTAAATATTATTTGGGTTGAATGCTCGCAACCATATTTCTTTCAGTTCATTTAAAAAACGATTCAGATTAGAAGTGCTAAATAAAACTTAACACACAATTCGATGAGACATCGCGATCTACCCACAATTCAAAGCGTACAGAAAATAGTTCAGTTCATAAGATTTATATAGCTAGCACCCATTGAATATCATGTCCTATAAATTTTCACTGGCTAGATGCCACGGAAACCTGGATTGTGGTTGTTCAAATGTATAATTTACGAAGCAATGAAATATAACCAATCACATATTCTGTAGTACTTTAAATATTTTTTATTTAAAAAAATATAGAGATATATGATAATAGAGGTTTATCTCCTACTTATAACTATTTATCGAGGAGGATGATTTTTTTTACTAATTTAGTAAATATGCTGTACAACATAATATTGTTTGCATAAGTTTTACTAGTTAGTACTAAATAACATACGATTGAATATATCAATAAGCAGATGAATTCAAGATACTGAAGTTCTAACCAGCCCTTAGACAAATAGTTTTAAAGTAAATTTTATGCAGTTCATTTTAGGTTGGGCAACGAACGAATGTTTTATTTATGTCCACCTATAATACCAAAATCGAAACCCTTTAAACCCTATGAATGTATTGGCAATCTCCTGTTAATTGGGGATATAGGCAAGACAAAAGCCTAGCGGACACAACAAAACAGCAAGCTTTGAAGAGACAAAGAATTGGCGCATCATCGTGCGAGCTGATCGCCAGCCAGTACTTCCGCACTCCAACCTTTTATAGTCACCGCGGAAGAGCACCGAGGACACCATCACGATTACAGCTAAAAGCAGGCTCATTAACGCTTGATTTGTTCTTATATGGTCCAGCGGAAACAAATTCACTATCACCGCAAACATCATACTGGTGATAACAGTGGTTATGTATCGGGGATTAACGTAAGACCAATGGTAATGAGATTGACTTATTAAATTCTGAAAAAGTCCTACGCAATACATGAATTTTTTGACAGTTGGTTTTTTAATTATTTTCTTATTTCTAAGATGCCGTTGAAGAAGCTATGCATTTATATATTTATTTATTGATTCATCAACAAATAACAGCATCATGCTTTTTCTCTGTGTATATCCGTGTAATTTTCGTGTTAAGTTTTTGCTGAACTTTAAAAGAAATAAACGTTTTCAAACCTAGAATGATGCCATTCGTACAACAAAATGCTTAATAGAAACACTAGATTAATGTAATCTGCGATCTAAATGCGTTGCGATCTTTGAGCGATGACGTGATGCTTGTGTCAGGAAATTCGACATGTGTCATTCTCATTTGACTAGTAAGTGGCGAAGCAAATGACATTTGGTATCTCCATGTATGAAAGGGCTACGCATCACTGCCAAATATAAGTTTTTATTGCTGCTGCCAAAAATATAATGGCCGAAACCAATAACGATTAATTTACGATCTGTTAATATCCAACTGGACAAATATAGCTTGGGTTAAACGATTTCAACAACTTCTAAACCAAAATAGAATTTACGATTAATCAAATTGAATGACAAATGGGAATCAGTCATATCAAAGTATACATTAAAAGAAAAGTACATTATCATTTCCAACACAAAGCGCTGAACCATTTATCATACTAAATCTAAATCTATCATCATAATACATCTTGATATATATGTTATTTTTAATTTATTCTTAGCGAAGATCTTTCCACGTACATTAGGTGTACAACAAAATCGCCAATGTATTTCCCAAACATAATCCTCATTTTAATCTGCTCAACCTTTTGAAGTTACCCAAAATTCTTTCAAAAGATAAAATCATACCGTCTCGTTTGACCGGTATTAATATTTGCCACAAAACACGTCTTCCAAGCGCTCAAAGAATGAGCGTATGTTCGCGATTATCTATTTTGATATCAAAGAAAATAAATGCAGTAGTTCCGGAAAGAGGTGCTCTTGCCTTCATATTTACGAACGAGTACGTCTAGTGTAATGCGTAATACGTGACGTAGAAACACATGTCTAGACGAAAGAAAGTTTGGACTGCTCGAAATAAATTGTCAGTCAAAGAGATTCCGTTAGTTGAATTAAATTGGCTGGAGATTCAAAGCTATGATACTGTTAATACGATTGATAGAAAAACTTCTTCATATTCTATCGAAAATTCAATATGGCACGGATATTATTCTTATATTTCTGGATGACCAAGCGCAATGTAATGTTGAACCAGGTCTCTGGCAGAGACTGCAAACAATCGACCTTCCTCTGTTTTAATCGAGATATTTGCACGCGTCCTTCCTCATTGTGGAAATATATCGGCGAAAATTTATTGCGGAAGTAGCATGTTGATAATAACCGCGACGTTTATTAGATTAATCTTCGTTGACATTTCAAGATGATCTTTGATATTGCGTTTATTAAAACCACTTACCGTTTTTCTGTTTGCACGTTGCTTCTTTCTCGGCGCTCCATATTGGCGATTCGGGCTTCGGTTGAGCTCTGAAAACAATTTGTGGGTTAATCACCTAAAACAATCGGTGGAAATATTGACATATTTTGTTATGACAATTTACACTTGTTATACTTTGTTTTACTTTTCCATATATACACCGACCTAAGTGTTAATCTTACTAAACTAAATAATTTGTGAATGCTTGTGAAAACATTGAAATACGCATAAATGTGATTGCCCAATTTGTGTTCGAACTTTTTCAAGGATATAGTACAAAGTTAGCAAGGTGGTTAAATATTAAAAACTGGGATTAGTAGATTATTTTTTTCCTTTATATTCGGAATGACAGATCATATAACCCCCTCACCGTGAGGTGTTTACACTACACTGAGTGACCCGGATCCTAATTTTTACCCTTAGGTGACTTAGGGTTAAGTTTTAGAACAATCAGGTGATATAGCATTTAATTTCTATTGAAACTGGGCTAAATTGCACAAATTGATTGCAAGCGAACCCCCGGGACTCCTACCCAAAGCTTAGAGGCGAGAGCCAAATGCTTTGAATTTAAGACTACGAATTCACTTAATCCCTATTACTCTTTATGACCACCTCGTTTTCAGATCAACGATAAGTATATATTCCTCAACGAATTACGATTTCATAAAAAAACATATTATAACCCTCACATGCCGAGTGAACTGCAGTTGAGTATAACAGTAAACGTGAAGGTAAGGTGAGTCTCATCAACCCAGCTCACTGATACACAAGTGAAGCACATCGTGGTTCATCGCTCTGCAGCTAATACTCACTACACCGATACACAACGGTTCAACTTTGGTTAAATGTTAATTCGCTTCGATAACGTCATCGACCGAATTAACGCGATTCGGTATCAATACCAAATGAGTATGCGATTAAAAACATGTTTCGTGTTTTAGGTATTGGACATGAATAACGCTAAGTGAACAAGATTTTAAATTAGAGGCTAAATTACTATATTTGTAATATTTTCAAATACATCTTATAATGTTTAAAGCATTGTTCAATAATTTGTATGATAAATTATATTTTTAGCTAATGAAACCAAGTGACATCATCATGTATCTTTAGGATACAACAGGTGGTCAGCCTAACCTTGTAAGGATTAAATGATTCATACATAAACAAAGTTTTTTGGTGGGTAAATTTCCATAGATTAAAAAATAAACATAATTTAACCATTACAATAATCATCATCACTTGGTTTATATTTTTGTGTCCCCAGAGTGGTGATAGATACAAAAACTTTTCATCATTACGTGACATTCTGTTACCCGGTACTCAGTATACGCAATCTCTATCGACCGATTTCTGAATTGAGTATTCTAGCTGAGAACAACTTAAGTATCGTTCTGTCGCATTGAAATCTTAACCACTGAAGGGGACAAAACGATACTTAAGTCGTTCTCAGCTTGAATACTCAATTCAGAAATCGGGCGTAGATGTCTAAACAGTGTATTTAATTACAACATCCGTGATAGCACGGTGGGACTTTTTTCATGCAGGATGTCAACCCTCTCTCTGCTCTCTGCAACGGAGGCAGTGCCATTTTCCACTTAACCATTAAGGTTGATCACAATGATGAAGGGACAGACGAAACTAAATTTATATAAATTATATCAGGACGAATGTGTTAAATCTTAATTATTCCATCAGCATGGTGGACTATGGCTAGGATATCCTATTAAGTGATTCGATCCCCGGTGAGATCAATATATGGGCTTAAGACTCAAACGTTGACGCCGTATATCCCAAGTCTTGGCAGAGGTACTAATACTTCTGAATATCATGTGACATTGTCACCTAGTGTTCAGAGTACCCACGTTTTGCTTGCACAGTGTACTCACGTGGCCTATTGCCGTGATAGGGGGGTAGGCCTATAGACAATGCCTCTAATTATATGCTGATGATAAACGAATAATACATACTGTCGCGCCTGTCGCGAGCACTTCCTGAGCTCCGCGGCGAACACGCAGAACTCCCCAAAGGTCAGCGTGAGAGACTTCCTCCGCGCACACTGTCGGGCGCACACTAGCATCTCGAATACTGAAACAACGTTTAATGTCAATTGCATTCGTGGACGACATACTAATGTGGTGCTAGAGGTATTCGCATACCATCACCCGGCGGGGCGCCGTCCTGGACTTAGGAAGGTCAACGAATCTATACTAATATTATAAAGCTGAAGAGTTTGTTTGTTTGAACGCTAGGATCTCAGGAACTACCCAATCAAATTGAAAAATTCTTTTTGTGTTGGATAGTCCATTTATTGAGGAAGGTGTTCCGTACTGGAACAAATTAGTTTATAATTTTCTTTATTAGGTGTGCACAAGACAACAAAACATAGTTTACATACTTTTTAATTCACGTTAGAAATAGATTTATTTCATGTGGCTTATTTTCTCTAACACTACCTCGTTGATGCGGGAAACTGGCAACATTGACGTCTGACGTCTTACAACTACATCCGTTTCCGCAAGTTAGTGTCTCTCTTTCTCAACACGCCGATGTGAATGCACACGTTCGTATAAAAGTTACCAAATAAATTCCGAATCAAGTCTATTTCCCCAACAAAGTGATGAAAAAGGACTGAACCACATTTATCTATGGACCTATGGTGAAAAGTGTAAGCCTGTGCTGTGATTCATCAATAAACTCTCGAGAGTTCGAACGCCACCCCTGCCAGCCACGTGCCTGGTAAGTGTTTAAAGTTTAAATAAGTCACTCGCGGCTACATAAATTATTTTGATCCTATCGAACCGGATCCGATTTCATCTTTTGTTTTGTTGTCTTGTGTTGTGCAGTACTACGTACTCAGTAATTTCAAATTCATTTCAATCGTTTGAGTCGCCATCTTTGTTACGCAAAATGGCCGAGAACGATCATGTTTGTGAACAAGACATATTCGAAAGGGACTTGATTCTCGAAGAACTTAGGCGTACATTACAGTTTGCAACTACCGATGAGCAGCAATTTCGTTCGCGAACTATAGACATTTCAGCTCATCAGAGAAAGTTTACGAAAGTCCAGTGTAAAATAGAAAAAATATTGTTTAAACATAAGTGCTTTGATAAAGATGAACAAATAACTATTCGGAATGAATTTAACGATTTGTATTATGGCATCTTAGCTCATCTTAACGACCTTAAGCAAAAGGAGGAACGTGTCCGTCGCTCAAGTCGTATTTTTCTTTCATCGTCTGAGGCTCCTCAGCAGTGTCATCACAGTAAAACTTTGCCTACTTTACCATTGCCCTCGTTTAGTGGCGATCCTACGGATTGGCCATCATACATTGATTTATTTAAGTCGTTAGTGCATAGCAACAGTGCCTACACGGATGCCGAGAAGCTTAGGTACTTAATACTTACTGTAAAGAACGAACCTTTTAATCTTATAAAATCCTTGCCGATTTCCGAAGATAATTACGCCATCGCTTTAGAAATATTAATTTCTCGTTATGAAAATAAGCGAGTCATCGCGTCAAAACATCTCGATCGAATTCTCGACATCGAAAATTGCAGTGATAAATCGGTTCATAGCCTGCGTCGGCTACTTAACGTCTACCAAGAAAATATTAAGGCACTTGAAGCTATGCAGTTTCCCGTGGGCCAATGGAATTTCATACTTTTAAACATTTTACTACGTAAAATTCCAGTTGGTACTAGGAAGTGTTTTGAAAGATCGCTAGTGAAACCATCTTCTATTCCCGATGTAAACACATTGATCACATTTCTTGAAAAAGAAATTTCCGCTGACGAAATCATAAACATTTCCGTTGGTGGGCAGTCCATTTCACAACAAAATACAAAAGTGGGTAGTTCGCTATCAAGCCGCACTATCACGCAGCAGCGATCATTCAATGCATTAGCTGCAAACAATGTCGGCCTTCCTACTCGTCAAACAGACGAAAATCAACGTAGTTACAACGTAATTAAGAAGCAAACTTGTATATGCTGTGAAGCTCAACATTCGTTGACAAAATGTTCGAAGTTTTTAAATCTTACACCTCACGCGAGGTACAATTTAATTCAAAATAAAAGTATTTGTTATAATTGTTTAAATGTAGGTCACAATGTTATCAATTGCAAATCGAGTTATGTGTGTCGCTCGTGTCACAAAAGGCATCACAGTTTAATTCATTTGTCTAATCAAGCCTCGCCGGTAGTCAGTGACTCCGCTGTTATCACCCTCCCCCCTGCCAAGGTAGACCCAGTGCCGCCAACTCAGTCCGAGTCGAATTCTATTCATAATAATTGCGCTTCGAATTCCAATGCTCCTTCTATGCGAACTAGCACGGTGCTACTCTCGACCGCGCTCATCGATGTATGTGTTGGCTCTTCTATACTATCGACCGTTAGGTGTGTTGTGGACTCGGGAAGCCAGGCTTCCTTTATAACTGAGTCGTGCGCGCAAAGGTTAGGTTTAAATCGTAAGAAAATAAACATTCCAGTATATGGTATTGGTGATAGCGAACCAGTTAAACCAAAGGGTGTAATTTCGTGTTTAGTCAAACCCAAGGGTAAACAAAACCCTATAATTCAAGTAGAAGCTTTAATTCTACCAAAGTTGATGTCTCACAAGCCGAGCGTACCACTTCCCCAGAAAGGGTGGACACATTTAACCAATTTGACCTTAGCTGACCCCGATTTTCGTACTCCACAACCCGTGGAAATGTTGTTAGGAGCGGATATACTATCCCATGTGTTATTAGGTAATATCGTTTCCGGTTTGCCTGGTTCTCCGATCGCTGTAAACAGTGTATTCGGTTATTTATTATTGGGTAAATTAAACTTAGATCCCGTGGTTTCGACTCCACCCCATGTGTGTTTTAGCTCATTCGACAATGACAATTTGCAAAGGTTCTGGGAGCTGGAGTCCCTTCCTGAGAAACGGAGTTACACTCCTGATGAAGAGTTATGTGAATCTCTTTTTCAAAGGACGCATACTCGCGATGGTATTACCGGCCGCTACGTCGTTTCTCTTCCGTTTAAACCCGATGCTCCGCCCCTCGGCGAGTCGCGGCAGACAGCCCTCGCGAGGCTTCATAAGCTCGAGTATAGGCTCGAACGTAATCCAACCCTCAAACGTGACTACCACATGGAGCCCGTGACTAGTGATGCCGCCCTGGGCGCCCACTATTATATTCCGCACCACTGCGTGGTTAAAGAGTCCAGTGAGACCACACGTACCCGCGTAGTATTTGATGCAGGGTGTAAATCATCCAACGGAGTATCCCTGAATCAAGTGCTACTCACTGGACCCAAGCTTCATCCCGACATTGTGGATATCCTTCTTAAGTTTCGTATTCATCTCATAGGTTTCACATCAGATTGTAAACAAATGTATAGAAATATAGGTATGTGTAAAGATCATCTGGATTACCAACGTATCCTCTGGCGGAGTTCACCTGCGGAACCTGTACAGGATTTTCGTCTTCGTACAGTCACCTTCGGAGTTAGCTCGTCCCCGTTCCTCGCTCTGCGTACTATTCAACAGTTAGCTCATGATGAAAGTCACCGGTTCCCGTTGGCTGCACCTGTACTCTTGGAATCTATATTTGTAGATGACGTGGTCGCGGGGGCCAATTCCGAGTCCGATGCCCTAGCGTTACAGCGTGAGCTTATTGGTATTTGCTCTTCGGCTGGGTTTGAATTAAGAAAGTGGCACAGCAACTCGCCGGCGATACTTGCCGCGGTTGAGTCGTCATCTCCTCATGGTGGGCGGCAGGAAACCGTCTCCGTTGCGCATCTCGAGAAGGATACACACACTAAAGTCCTAGGGTTACATTGGGATCCGCGAACTGATTGTTTTAAGTTTAATGTTCAGGTCAATTCTGAAAAATGCACTAAACGGGCAATCCTTTCTGAAATAGCTAGGATTTACGATCCGCTAGGATTTTTGTCCCCTCTGACCTTATACGCAAAACATTTAATTCAATTGCTATGGGTAGCTAATATTGGTTGGGACGAAACCCCACCTATTGATATTATTAATTCATGGAGACTTTTTATTCAAGAGCTACCTATAATAAAAGGTATTTCTTTTCCGCGTCACATTTTAGGTAATACTTGTACCATACAGGTGCATGGATTTGCTGACGCGAGTGAAACCGCGTATGCCGGTTGTGTTTATCTTCGCTTAACAAGTAGTGACGGAGAAATTCGTACTTACCTCGTTATAGCTAAAACTCGTGTGGCCCCTTTACGGGTTCGTCTAACAATACCCCGCCTCGAATTAATGGCTGCCTTATTATTATCAAAATTAATAGACAAAGTTCTTTCAATCTACGGCAATCGGGTCGATATGGATAACGTGTATGCATGGTCTGATGCGTCGATCGTGCTAGCTTGGTTACACCAACCACCTCATACTTGGAAGACCTTCGTCTCCAACCGCACCAGTGATATCTTGTCTGTTGTGCCCGCATCTCGTTGGCGCCATGTCCGTTCTGCTGACAACCCCGCGGACGTGGCCTCGCGCGGTGCACTGCCCCACGCGCTACGCGCACACCCCCTGTGGTATCACGGCCCAGCTTGGTTACAACGACCTTCTCATGCATGGCCGTCTTTCAATGAACAATTTGATACCAATGAAGAGAAGCGTATGGTTTCATCAAACGCGTCTACGACGATTAATACAGATATTGAGATTATACAGCGTTATTCTTCGCTAGGTAAATTAGTACGAATCACCGCTTGGATAATTCGTTTCTACAAAAAATGCAAACATTTAACTAACCACCACTCAGATTATATAACGGTTCCAGAATATAATGAATCCTTGAAAAAACTCGTTCTTTTAGTGCAACAATCGGTTTTTACCGAAGATATAAATAAGATTTCAAAAGGGAATTTGCCTTCTCAATCATTAAGGCGTATTACACCATTTCTTCATAGTGACGGTTTGTTACGAGTCGGTGGTAGGATTCATAAGTCACTCTTATCTTATGATAGTAAACATCAAATGATTTTACCAAAGAAACATACATTAACTAACCTAATCATAGATGATGCTCATGTGTGTCCGCTACCTATTGAATAGAGTACTTTATACATATTTAAATCATAGTCATAGGTTAGGTTATATTTTCTTTTATTTTGTTAAAAGTTATATACTTTTAAGGTGAGCGGGTTTATGTTCCGTACTGGAACAAATTAGTTTATAATTTTCTTTATTAGGTGTGCACAAGACAACAAAACATAGTTTACATACTTTTTAATTCACGTTAGAAATAGATTTATTTCATGTGGCTTATTTTCTCTAACACTACCTCGTTGATGCGGGAAACTGGCAACATTGACGTCTGACGTCTTACAACTACATCCGTTTCCGCAAGTTAGTGTCTCTCTTTCTCAACACGCCGATGTGAATGCACACGTTCGTATAAAAGTTACCAAATAAATTCCGAATCAAGTCTATTTCCCCAACAAAGTGATGAAAAAGGACTGAACCACATTTATCTATGGACCTATGGTGAAAAGTGTAAGCCTGTGCTGTGATTCATCAATAAACTCTCGAGAGTTCGAACGCCACCCCTGCCAGCCACGTGCCTGGTAAGTGTTTAAAGTTTAAATAAGTCACTCGCGGCTACAGAAGGTTTTAGGCTATATATCATCACGCTGCGACCAACAGGAGCAAACTATCTGTGAATAATGTTGCAAAAACGGGGATAATTATTCATACTAAGGCTTCCGTTGTGTACGCTGCGTAAACGGTTTAAGTTACCCAAAAAAAATGTATTAAAGAATTATTTCTCTTTAAATGATCTAAAAAAATGCCCGCGACAGTATATGTCTAACTTTTAAGTTTCACTTACTATAACCATTTTTATGGTAAATAAATTTGGTCGAATTTAATGCATAATTGCCATAATGTTTTATCAACATAATATTAATCTTTATCCAAATAAATATGTTGTTGATTGAGAGTATTTAATTGAGAACAAAATTGTCCTTGACATCACTTAATTTAAATAAACATTTTAGAAGATAATACAATTTTTAAATTACTCCGTAACAAAATTTACACGCGTGCATGAAGCGCAAGACAAGACGCTGCGCTGGCCGGCCACCTGCAGCACCGCAGGTCACCTGCGCGAGAAGCTTATGTTTAAGCCTTATCCTATTAATATTATAAATGTGAAAGTTTAGATGTTTGTGTGTTTGTATCTAAATGAAGACTAATTCGCAGAACGTATTTAAAATAAAATTTACAGGAAGCCAGATAATGATCCCAATTAACACAATAGGACACTTTTTATCCCAGAAAAATGAAGAGATCAATAAATTTTCTTAAAAAATGGTTAAACAGACTAAGAATCAATGCTCAGCCGAAACTACTAAACTTATAAACTTAAAATTTATAAAGTAAAAAAATTGTAAAGACACTATGAAAAACACCTTTTTTCTCATCGCATGACAGAGACCCTCAACAGGTCAGTTAAATATTTCAGTTTGACGACGTGAAAGTCCACACTTTTGACAGTACGAAGTCTGTGGGGTCAGCTAGTA
Organism: Bedellia somnulentella; assembly: GCA_963576735.1. Lineage (NCBI taxonomy): Eukaryota > Metazoa > Arthropoda > Insecta > Lepidoptera > Bedelliidae > Bedellia > Bedellia somnulentella. The sequence goes on along the minus strand of OY755172.1, from coordinate 6,880,684 downwards.
ATATATATACTTATTTGAAGCTTCTTACATACATATGTACACATACTATTAGATACATATACTCACTCTGTTAGTTTTAATCGGGTTAAGCAGGTTAGGCAGATACTATCGCTAATTTGTATATTTTGGCATTTTTTTTTAGTTAGAGAGACCTGCTTCGGTAAGTTGAATTTGTGTGGAAAGATGTTTGAAAAATTAGAGGGAATATTATACCTTCTTTTATATATCTAGAATAATGAAATCTGGTCCATTTAATGAACATAATAACTTTGATAATAAATGCGTCTGTAAAAAGCTTCACTGCTACGAGTAATTCGTTCTCATTTCCATAACCATATTAATCTGGGGGCGGTGGTTGATCTGGCGTTGGTTCCTTAATGTTTAAATATATGAATGGGGAGTAGTAGTTTTTGGAAGCCCATTATCTGATAACTACATAATCTGGTCAGTTTATAATAGTTGCTTTCAAATAGATACAAATTTATAACAATTACAAAAATGTTCGCAAAATATCAGCAACCAGTGGGCTGTTGTCATGTAATTAAAACTTAGGTTACACTAGACCCTTTAGTTTGAAGTGATTAAATACTAGTGTTGCTGGCAATTGAAAAGTAAAGGACCTTACATCGCGGCATATTTGGAGAAACGCTGGCTTCCCCTTTATGAGATTTTGTAATAGATAAATATAGTCATGTATGTAGTTCTTGAGAAATTTCAGGTAATTAAATAATTAATAGCTAAAAGGAAATAAAATCCCACTAGATAAAATATCTAAATAAAAAATAAAAAAGAAGGCTGGCGTCCGAAGTATGAAGAATAAAAGAGCATGTATGAAAAGATTGATGGATGTAAACGAAGCTAGAGAGGTTTGTCAGGATCGTACGAAGTGGCGATCGATAGTCTCTGCCTACCCCAATGGGAATTAATGGCGTGAGTATATGGTATGTATGTATGTAGATAAAAAATGTATCCTTAGGCCAGACATGACGATTAAAAACCAGTAAGTACGAGTAACATTGATAGTTAAAATATAATCTTAAGTAAACCAACTTAAAAAATCTAATAACTGTGCGTCATATTTAGCGATAGAGGAAAAATGGCTAAAGGTTTTTTTAAGCATTTAAAATGGTACTAAAATATTAATGGCATTTATTTAATTATAATCAAGTATGAGTGAAAACATAGTGAAGAAACCCTTATGACTGAGTTGTGTCTAGCTATAGTGTTATATCGGCGAAAGGCCTCGCTGCCGCCTATCATGTGAATCTTCCAGACAAAAAGTACTCTGAACTAGTATAGGTATCTGGAATGAAAGATATTTTAGAATTAATCTGTGAGTTTATCACTTCTTACATGTTATACTCACACGCCTCATACAGGTGAGAAAAAACGCTGATCTGAAGTTTTAGTACAACTGCCACCCCTCCGGAACACCACGCCTTGGGAATGGCTCAAATTGAGTATGGCAAATCGGTTAATGAATTAATGTACTTTCGAATATATCTGCACTACCGAGATTTGTGCTTCATCACATTTATCCCAGCAAGCTTAAAAATACACAAAGAACAATATATCAATTAACTTCAATGATTCACCACAGTTGGGTAGGCTAACGTCATAACTTTGTTTATAGAAATGTAAGTCATTTCAAATTTAAATTAAATAATGGATTGTGAAATATTGTTATGTTTAATGAAAATGACTATTTCCTAATAACATTTAAATTATATGTCTATTGTGGAACGTAGTTTTTGTATCAACCCACTCATTTCGTCTCTATTTGTCACAATAACAAGTAAAAAAAACAACTAAGACGCAAAAAAATCGGTCCTTCAAACACATAAGTCACAATATCTATGTTTATACTTAATTTCGTGTAAGGAATTGGCTATCCATGCCGAATTGTAAATCACTTTTTGATACGTTGACTGCAGTTTTTTTTTTAAATGTTTTTTTTTATGATTCATCTTATACGTTCTTATTATTCCTCTTAGTGTCCTTTATTTAAAATATGAAAACCTTTCTGGTGGAACTACAACTAGAAATTTAACGCACGTTGATTCAAATTAGCATTTGTTTTGACACTTAAATACGTATTTTGTGCAAACATTGAAAAATAAAAAACAGCTAGGATCTCCCGGTCAGGACCAAGGACCGCTAATCATTTTCCTTTTGTTTTGTTTCAAGTGGGGGGTGCGGGCTGAATATTTCAAGGCGCTAAAATACCTTAAACACAAGGAAACTTCTAAGGGGTTACTCTTATAAATAGGAAAGCCAGCTAGTGGCTCAAAGTAATTTTTTCTTTTTTAGGAGTTTTAATATTTAAATTCCTTGCCTTTGTGGAGTTCCTCACCAAAGAGGTTTAACCTAGGGAAAGTCGCAGCACTATCTCGCCAGTCTCTCCGTCCGTGCGTCTGTCACTAGGATTCATCTCATGACCCTTATCGTTAGACATTTGAAATTTTCACTTTTAATATAAATGTTTAAAGAGGCTTCCATATCGTATAATTAACGATATTAACTTTATGCACACTTTAATTGCTAAAGTACTTAAAATACATATACTATAAAATTCATGTTTAACTAACTAATAATTCTTTATATCTTGACAGTTCAACTGTAAAAATTACATACATGTGAACGGAATGCACTTTCAACAACAACTGTTACAAGCATTTCTGCTTTCAAGGAAACAAATTAAGCACACTTTTTCAGTTCAATACAATACAACCACAATTACAGAGTATCTTTCAAGCATCAAAACACAAGATGTAGCACTTAACAATTTCACGGGCGCAAGATAACGGATACGATCACAGACAATACCGAATCGAATACAAGACGATCGATTAAAAAAGTAGTATTCAACTATTCATTATCAATCTAAGCACAGCGCGCACTGTGAACCATGACTTCATCGGCAATTCATATCGGAAACAAAACGCCACGATTAGTACAAACTATGACACAATAAGGCCCGCTACACAATCACTTGTGGACAACTATTGGTTTACTGAATTACTACAATGGATTTGTTTGAACAACAAGCTAATTTATTTATGCCGGCCCGAGAGAAAACTAAGCGGAGCGATCACCATACTTTGAAAGGGTTTGTTTTGTATTTAAGAGCGTATGTGTATTTGATATAGAACTATCATCGTTTTATGATTCGGTGCGCAAAGTTGGTTGGATGAAGAATATAATTAAAAATACCGCTTTAATTATTTTTTAATTTATTTGCGATGCTCTTCAGAAGTTACTTCCGCTTCTACCGTCGATGACATCATTATCAATTATTAACAGTGAAATATTTTTTGATAAAAGTACTATAGGTTTCAAATGTTATAAATTTTATTGAAAGAATATTGTACAGAACGCATAATTTTAGTAGTCCTATAATAAGACTCAAACGTTCACGCCGAATATCCCCAGCAGGGTATGGCAGAGGTATTAATACTTCTGAAAATCACGTGACATTTTCACCTGGTGTTCAGTGTATCGACGTTTTGCTTTAATAGTGTATTTACATGATAGGGACAGGCCCATCGCCGTATTTTTATTAAATTGTAGGTAGGTACTAGTATTTTGTAAAATATCGAGAATCATAGAGATATTTTTAACCGACTTCAAAAAAAGGAGTGTTCTCAATTCAACCGTATATGTTTTTTTTTATGTTTGTTCGCCGATTACTTTGCCATTTATGAACCGATTTTGATTATTATTTTTTCATTGGAAAGAAGATACTCCCGGATTGGTACCATGATGAGGATATCAGGGTCTGATGATGGGATCCTGGAGAAATCGAGGGAAACCCTCGAATTTTATAGGCAAATGTACCGGCTCACAAATTAATTTAAGAGAATTTTAATATTTAGGTTATAAGTTATAAGGCTAAGGTATTAATCACAGTTCTCATATTCAACTAAAATACTTATTTCTAACTTTTTAGTACTAGATTGTTTATATGTATTGTAATTAGAAACACCTTTATGAAATTTTGCATACCGAATTGTTAATCTGCCCAAGGACCTATAATAAATAACAATCATATCAAGCAGATAGTTCGGTATCCACATTCGATGGTAAATATTGTCGCCCGTGAGAACTGTTTAGTAAAGGGTGGTGTCTGTTTAGTTTCAACCAACATATACAGTAGTGACGATTAATGACTAATTGGTGGATTTTGCTTTATTAAGCTCTCATGATTGAAGCTTAAGAATAGGCATCAATAGTAATACCTGCAGGGCAAGCACGAGCCGTGTTTAAACTAGTTATCGCGTGGGATAAAGCAGCCATCTCTTACGCACTTACTTAGTATCGTATACTGTCATCTCATTCTAACTAGACATCGCGTCGATAAAATAGCACTCGTGCTTGCCCAGCTGCAGGGCGCACGATAACGGTTAGAATGAGATGGCAGCATACGATACTAAGTAAGTGCGTAAGAGATGGCTGCTTTATCCCACGCGATAACTAGTTTAAACACGGCTCGTGCTTGCCCTGGAGGCCAATACCAACCAATAGAATAAGATGACAGTATACAATAAGAAGTAAGTGCGTTAGAGATGGCTGTTTTATACCACGCGATATCTAGCTAAAAGGTCGCTCGTACTAGCTATGCAGAAATATTCTATTTCCTACGAGTGCATATCACGAATTGCTCGCGTAAAGAACAATCTACCAAAAAACTAAAATGATGAAAGTTTCCCGTAAACCATTCTCAGCCTAACTCTTAGTACCAACCGTTGGAGTAGAAAAACTCCCAATACAACCCAAATATAATTTACACTAATCTAAAAAAAACTCGATCGATGAGTCAGACACTTTGATAAGTTGTTTGACATGATAACAGTGTATTAGGTTAAGTGGGCTCGTATCGTAGTCTATGCTTATGTCATAAAGAATAAAGATTTGTTTGTTTGTCTGTAATGAATAGTAAATACGACATTCTACCCACGGTTGTCGTAAGAGGCGACCAAGGGTATTGGGGCTTTTTATTAGATTTTTGGGCGATGCGGTTGGAGACCCATCACCAAAAACCTGGCTGAGGAACTTATAATTTCTTAGCTCTGGCTACCCCTTCTAGGGAAATATAGCCGTGAGTATATGTATGTATGTATGAATAGTAAATACATATATAAAGACCAAAAAGAGGTAACCAGAGCATCAGAATTAGAAATTATTTAGCACTTTTTGAAAATTGAGTGGGGAAGATCATAGAATAAATGTTGATGTAATTAATGGGTCACCAGTCACATCGCTCAACAATCACTTCAGAGCTCAAAATTGCTTTTCACTGCAACTGCGAGAAGAAATAGATTAATTCGACACAAAACCGTTAAACAACAAATTCATCTATTTTTAAATACTCTTTCACCAAAGGAAAGCAAAGCATTTTAGCAGTAACAAAATATGTATCATCAACCTACATTTCATAAAATAAAATAGCAGGTATGAAAAGATTAATGGATGTAAACGAAGCTCCAGGCTTGGAAGGATATTGCAGGCTTGAATCACCTGATTATCCGAAAATTAAGATAATTCCGTGTTTCGGAGGGCATGTTAAGCCGTCAGTCCCGGCTACTATCAAAGTAGTCGTTAGTCTGCCAACCTGCGATTGGCTAGAGTGGTGGACTAAGGCCAAAGTCGCCCTATATAGGGTAGGCTCGAGCCCCTTGGTGGGGACATATATGGGCTGTGAGGAAACGAAGCTAGAGCTGCCTACCCCAATGGGAAATAATTTCGTGAGTATATATGTGTATGTATGTAAATTTCATAGAGGGTTTTCAGTGGAAACAGCATGCGTGCGAAGCCGGACCGCACCACTAGTAAGCTATATAAACAAAGTAGACCCGACATACTCATATCGACTGCAAGTTTGAAGTCAGTGGTCATCGATGAGCAATAGCACAGTGAGATCATTGTAACGGTGCACGCTTTGAATGGCAATTTGTATAAACAACCATTAGTTAATGTACGCAATGAAAATTACGTAGTTGATTGGTCACTCAGACGAACGCGGACGTATGAGAGGAGAAAGTACGAGACCTATGTCATGGACGAACAGATGATAAGAACTTTGAGAATAGAGGGCCATTATTATTCAGGGGTTAGCTGAATGTCTGTGTAACGCCAAACCGTCACAAAATATATATACCCAGATATCATTTTCATATTGTCATTTGGGTTATGTTTCAATTTCTAGCAGCATCGTTTAAATAAATATGGATAAAAAAACCACTCGCCGATAACTCTTGTAAAAATTGGGTTTGCAAATAAATCGACTCCTGCAGATCGGACTAATCTTTCATGCGATCATAGTCATGATTCCATTGAGTTTTTTACTGTAGAAGCAAATTGCAATGTAATGCAAACCAAACAAGAACCGTTTAATTGTCTACCATAAATGTACAGATAACACGCTGTATAAAGCAATATGAATTACTTGTAATAACTTTTAATTGCAGTGGGCAGCACAGGTTATTTAGTCATTGTAAGGGCGTGGCACAGTTGGCAGATCTACTTGAATATTAGGCTGCGTCCCCAGTAGGCAAACTGTTAGCCGCCGACAGAGTGAGCCGCAAATTTGCAGCAAACTGAAATTTGAGTTAGCTGCAGACTCAAATCAATTTTCGTGCGTCGCAAGCAAACTGTAAGAGTTTAGCCGACCGACTGAATTATCACTTTACTTTTGTTGTAATCAGTTTGCAGCAAACTGAGTCACTACGCCCGGCGAACAACCAATCGCCGCCGCCGACTGGAACCGGTTTTGGTGGGAGTCGGCCGCTCACTAAGGTAGTCGGCGCGCGTAACGCTGCATACTGCGTACAGTGAGTGCAAAACTAGCAAACTGTGAACACTCCATTTGAAATATATGGAAGGGCGTACTAAATCGATACGCCGCTAACTTAGTCGGCGGCTAACAGTTTGCCTACTGGGGACGAAGCCTTATAGTACTAATGCAGCTAGTACAGCCTTTAGTTTAGATAACTTTGAGATTTCCGCGCCGAATCGTATATCTTCTAGTAGTGGAACTGTAAAATACATCCTATTTAGCTTTGAAGCAAGCCGCAAGATTTATTGTATGTCTCATTTCAATTTGTCGTTGCGCAAAACAAATTGTCTGTTTAAGAAATCAAATGAAGTGGCTAAATTGTTGCGCTATGGTTCCATATAATCATTGAATTAATGAGAGATTTATCAAGATATGTTACTTATTGGTGAAGAAGGTATTCAATATTTGAACTGAATTTAAAAAAAAATACGTTATTAATATTTTTCTAACTACTAGGCATTTGAAACATAAAGTAGAGAAAAAACATGTTTATAAAATAAAATTTGAAGTAAGCAATATGTCTTTATTTAAGAAAGAGGAATTTTCAAAACACTTGAATAAAGTTTCGTGAGAGATACAAAGGATTTCGCTACAGATAAAAAAAATCTTTAAACGGGTATGAAATAATCATTTTAAGGGATGAAAAGATAGAAGAATTTAAATTAGGCTAGAGAGATTATCCAGGATGAAACCAAATAGCGATCGGCAGTCTCTGTCTACCCCAATCAAAATAATTGCCTCGAGCATGTGTTTGTATATTTATTTGAACGTAAATGTGAACTTACGCAAGTATTACAAAGTAATGTAAAACACGCTGCAATAGTTGAAATGAGTAATTGTCAACATTATTTTTTAATTACCAATAGACTGTGAAACATAATTGATAATGCCGTCACGGTTTTCATTATCGCAGTTGTGAGAAAGTATTTCGAAAATTGCCAACACATACTAAGTTGCTGTGTAGTTTCGGCTTAGAATAGCACTACCCCATTTCTTCCGGTGAGTGTACGTAAGAGGCGACTAACGGTATTGGGGCTTTTAAGGGATTTTTGGGCGATGCGGTTGGAGACCCATCACCAACAACCTTTATTTTACCATCTTTTCCCCACTCAAACGTGGCTGAGGAATTTCGAATTCCTTAGCTCTGGCTACTCCTTCTAGGGATTTAAAGCCGTGAGTATATGTATGTATGTACAATGTACATACTAAGTTGAATTACGGATTTTTATCTTGCTGCCTTTTGATTTTCTCTTTGTTTGTTTTGGCGGCAACTGTCTTTACCTGTCATTTCAAAATCAATATTAAATACGTAATGAAACTATATAAAACCATGTTTTTTTTGGTACTCAAGCATGTTGGGTATTTATATCCAAAAAATAAATGTGGTATATACTAGAGCTGCGAATACTCAAAAAGAAACATAATTTTAATTTGTTTACTCAAGAGGAGTTATCTTACTAGTCCGATTAACTAATAAACAGACAAACTATAATTTTCGCCATTATTAATACTAAAATTGAAGAAATGACAACATATCAGTTGCGTGTGTCTCAAAGCTTCTTTCTCAGATGTTTCTCAGTAATGATTTATGTGTTGTTGTCGATGAAAGAGGTCAGCGCAAGACCGTTTATTAAGAAGAACTTCGCGAATAGCGCTAAGACGCTCAGTGGATGTCAGTTAGCTGATACTATGAAACCTACTTATAAACTTGTAGTGCAAGCTTAGAATTTCAATACCCCTTTCTACCCAAGGGTGTCGTAAAAGGCGACTATGGGAAGGGGTAGATTTTAAGTAGTTATTGGGTGATGTGGTCGGGCATTACCAACGATACTTGATTTCTACCATCTTCTCCCCTATCAACTTCCAAATGCGGCTGAGGAGTTTCTAGCTCTGAAGCTCAGGGTACCTCTTTTTAGGATTAATGGCCGTGAGTATATGTAAGTACTTATAAACGAAAATAATATATGTAAGTTTGTTACAACCGAATACTACCGCACTGATTACGGTCAAATATGGCACAAAGGTAGAAAAAAAGAAATTTAAAAATAGACAACCGTGATAGCCCAGTGGGTAGAACACTCGGTTATCGTGCAAACGACTAGTTTTCAAATCCTGGGTCGGGCCTACACCAATTTGTCTTTTCTAAAGACATATGTATGTGGGGCTGTGGGCGCCGGCGCGCGGGGGCCGTCCGCGCTGTGCCGCCTGCGCGCACCCGCCCGCCCTCGCACCCGTAGTAGACAGAATGCCCCCACTGTCAGGGCTATTTGTCACATCAATAACTTTTTAGAGCGATGTCAGGATGCCGACATACATCACACTACGTTACCTACTCTTATTAAGCTGTGTAAAGTGGTACTTAGTTCCTAGATATATGTATGTTATTTTGTATTGTTTAATATGATCTCAATTTATTTAAATTTTAATTCTGTTTATTTTAAATGTTTGTTGTATTTTATTATTGTTTGATTTTGTGTAATTTTAATTCTATTTGTTGTAAATGTGAAATTTTAATTAAGTTTATATTTGTTGTGAATGTTAAATTCTATTTTGTATATATTTTTTGTACTACCTAACAATAATTGCGTGTTGGCCATAGCTGTTAAGCATTATTGTGTTTTTATAATAAATAATAAATAATAATAAATAATGTGTGGTTAATTTATCATTGTTGTTAACGGTGAGGGAAAACATCGTGAGGATACCCACATGGCTGAATTGGACTTAGTCATGTGACAGTGTATTCGTACAAAACGGCGATAGGCCTGCCCCCTATCACGTGAGTACACTGTCCACGCAAAACGTGGGTACTCTGAACACCAGGTGACAAAGTCACGTGATGTTCAGAAGTATTAGTACCTCTGCCAACCCCTTCGGGGATATTCGGCGTGAACGTTTATGCTTATTATGCTTATGCTTAAAAATATAGATTTCTATTAATACCTAAAACTATGGTTCCAGTGGTATTGTAAAAATGATTAAGCATAAAGTTGCCCCAACAATAAAAGCTAATACACCAAATAGTAATTACCTTGAGTCTTAGTAGGATAGAGTTCGATGTCGTAGAATAAACTCTGGATGCGGTCGGCGGGTGCCGGCTGATCCGATTTGCCTATCCGACTGCTCCAGGCGTTCGCCACCTCCCTGAGGAAACAAAAATTTTATTACAATACGGAAGTATATATGATATGTATTATATAATATTAAATATAACGTTGAGTTAGTATCCCATAATACCAGTTCTACTTAGTTTGGGGCTAACTTAATCTGAGTATAATATGTCCATATTTATTAATCTGCCAGAAATTTTAATAAAATAATAGCTTAAATACTATTTTGATGCTGTAGAGTTTTGTAACCGTGATAGCTCAATGGATAAGAATTTAGGTTCATCATGCAGACAGGCGTGGGTTCAAATCCCAGGGTTGGGCCTACACCAATTTGTCTTGTCCTAAGACATATGTGTGGTGAATTTATTATGGTTGTTAACGGTGAGGGAAAACATCGTGAGAAAACCCACTTAGCTGAGTTGTACTTAGTCATGACAGTGTATTCGTACAAGACGGCGATAGGCCTGCCCCCTATGACGTGAGTACACTGTGCGAGCAAAACGTGGGTACTGAACTGAACACCAGGTGACAATGTCAGATGATTCTCAGAAGTATTAGTTTAGTACCTCTGCCAACTCCTTCGGGTTTATTCGCCGTGAACGATTGAGTCCTTGAAAATTTTGTAACTGAATCTTTTTAGCGGATTTTGAATTTTTATTATTATATTGAATCAAAAACTCACATACCCCGTAGCAATACTATCGGTTAAGGATCAATCACAGTTACAAGACTGTTTCCGAGTAATCATTTTCCTTGAATACAATACGCAGGACTTAACAAACGTATACAAACATAATGTAGGCATTGCTAAGGTATATCCCGAGTGGGCAGACAGAAATTCCATCCCAGCACGCATTACACCGAACACACGATATCGGATCAGCCGATAACCACTATCAACCACTGTGCTATTTCGATTCGGTTCCCATGAGAAACTGTGGATAACATCGGTACATGCCACTTCTCTGAATTGCAAGTATGGTGAATGTACTGTTTGTATAAGATTACTATAGTGACGGTTTTTAACTGATTACTGTAACACAAATTTTACTATTGAGTAACAAACACTATTGCAAAGGGCTTCAAAAGATAACATAAAAAAAATAATTAAGTAAACTTATTTGACAAAACTTACAGTGAGGTATAATAACTTAGTACTTAACTGATAAAATTTTGTCATGTGCGAGTCGAGCGAAAGCGAACAGAAATAAGTTACTGTGACATGACAATACAGAGAAGCAGGCAGATATGAATGATTTAAAAAAACTATATAATTCTAAAATAAAATCTATCAAGACAAGTAGTACAAAAACAGTATAAATGCGAACATAATGCAGCATACTCATTTGAGAGGCCATATAAATGACAAACTTACAAATAAAGCGATACCGCTGTATCAACATCTTCAAACATAGAACATTTATGCCTACAACCAAACTCCCTACATTGTCCAGTTCCACATATCACCAACACAAACCACATAACAAGCAAACAACAACTATAGCGGACGGAAGCCATCTTTAACTAGCCGTTTATGTCAATTATTGTACATAATGTTATTAATCAACTGTGTATGGGTTATCGCAACTGACTTCTGTGACGTCCCACATATCGAGAAGGGAAGAATTTATATTTTAAAACAAGTTTTTGCGCCCTAGCTTTGGTCGAGTGGTGTTATGATCAGTGACACACCCTATGATATTTAGCGTGATGTTATTTATACCTTTTGTTTTTTTTAAGGTTGTATTTTAATTAAAATTTAATAGAGTGAAAATAATGAACTTCTCTAGAAATAAAAATCTAGGAACAAAGTTGGGCCGATTTTCACTTTTCCGGCTAAATAGCTGATTTAGAAAGGAGTAACTCGCCAACTGCTCCTTGCGACATCCGTGCCGTGGAAAGAAAAGTTATAAGAGTTGTAATATTATTCTAAATAGCGAGCGGGTTGAATCTATCATTGGAAGTGCACTATAACACTAACCGTGATGTCAATGACACAATCTCTTACAAATCCTTGCCCGCATTCAAAAGGAGTTACGATCCCAGACAAAGGTTTCAAACTTCCTTTCATTCTTATACTACGTCTGCGTCAGGACTTAAATATGGCCCAGCTCACTCACCAACGGCATTGCACAATAATTTAAAAACGGACAAAGTACTTGTTGAGTCATCGATATCTTAGATTAACCTTAACATAACCGCGGAAGCAGGTGTCGATGTTGTGGTAATATATATATATAAATATATACGGATATGTTACACTTATGAATTTAGATAGAAAATTACAATAATGACATACATAGATATACTCCCGGCTAAAAATCCCAAAAAGCGGTAGCCAGGGTATCAGAATTAGAAATTCATCAGCCACTTTTGGGAATTGAGTGGGGCGAGGATCACAAAATAAATGTTGCTCTCTAAATAAATCTCCAATCGCTTAAAAAGTCCCAATACCCTTAGTCTTTGGCAATTAATGGGTTAGTGCTATGTTAAGCCGACAATACACCGAACCAATAATGACTTAAAAGTGGTAAAAGATACTAATCCTGGTTAATATTTAATAATATAAATAAATATATAAACAACATCAATGACTACATAAGAAACAAACATTATTTTAAAATGATTGCCTTCAGCAGGATTTCAACCCACGCCCACCGGACCCAGCAGCTAATCACCCACCAACTAAACCACAGAGATCTTCAATCACTAATACAAATAGATAACGTGCGAATCACAATACAACAATATTTTATCACTTACTGAACAAACAGAACACACTGTTAAACAACGAATAAAACACTAAAATATAAAATTAGACATAATTATATCCTTCCACGCTTTATTGTTGTTCATCTTGCTACCAACGCGTTGCAACGACAGTCACGCGATATTAAATTCTTGCTTATCAATACATAGTCATTGCATAGAATAACCCATTTACGAGTAAACATGGCGGTGAATCATTAAAAAATTACAACTTGCGTGTAGTACGTTGAAATGAATGAGATGTTGATACGCAATTGTGATGAAGGAAAACAAATAGATAAATCACGGTTCCACGATTTTTGAGGACGCAGATTAGGAGATACTCATATTCGCTCGTCTTGTTATGATTGACGAAATGTTGGAAAACAATAACACGTCATCAGGAAGCCGTCACTTCCTTGGCTCCTCTTCAAATAATGTTAACAATTTCCTTTTGAAGACGTTTCGCTTTGATATATTGACTTCCTGCTTCAAATTGTTTGTTTCTTACAGTATTTATATGTATGCTATAATCTAAGGGACCGTTTTGGTTCTTTAAGATTGGCATGATAAGTTGTTGATTGACTTTTATTTTAAAGACTAACCTTTTTTTTACCCACACCTAATACTCTACAGTTGTGTAAACAAATTATATTTTTTATAGTTGATGACAAAATCTTCGACCGAAACGAGATTCAAGATATTCTTTCCGGGACACCCGTTCTTAGACAGCTTATTAGTTTTTAATTTTATTCAAGTGAGGCGCTCTTTTAATCGTTTTAAGCTGTGCAGCTGTGCTGTTCAGCTTACACTATTTTATCAAAATAAATACATATCGACTCAATATATCTAAGACGAAAACATAAAAATACAATATTTTGAACTAAATTAAAGTTATCCCTAAAGAGCATGATACATCACTAACTAAAAAAGCTATAAGAATCAAAAAACAATACTTAACAGACAAACAGAAAAGCTATCATAAATATTATTTCAAAAGCATTGTTCTTAAGCCCTGGGGCAGTTGTTGTTTTTTGGCTCAGCAACAATTTATGTACTACGGGTTCGAAGCACTGCCTCATTTATTTTATTAAATGCGCTTAAGGGTGCATGAAACCTTTTAAGTCTTATTTCGACAATACGATTAGCAATCTAATACTGCAAACCCTTTCAGCAACTATATCTTCTGAGGCAAGACTTATGAGTGAACGAGTATATACGGAACGCAGTAAGAGTTATGTAGCGTAACAAAAAATAATTTAATCGTTTCCCAATATAAGCAGACAAAATAATAAATAAGCTTGAAAAGTGAGTGTATTGGAATATGAAGTAATACTTTTTTACTGCCAAAACCATACTCTGCAGAATCTCTGCATGTTCATTATTAATATACAACGTTACCATTCAACTTTTCATTCAATATCAATTAAACAACTAATTTATACCAGTCGCATTGACGAACAGTAATGACGGATAAAGGTTTAAAAACCTAAGGTTAAATAAATATAGTAATCATTCATTAGGGACTTAGGATTGTCTCTGAGCTTCACGCATGAAAGTGATTGATAAACTTAATACATTACGGTGATTTACTAAACAGCTGTAATGAAAAGGGGACGGATTTAAGGCTATCGCACTAACCCGACGTTAGCAATACCGTGTGCGACCTCACAAAAGCAACGGTTGTCTGAAAATATACCATGACATCATGGTGTTAGACAGAGATAGAACCAACACGGTATAGTCGTCTCGCTCGCGCCTCGTATAAATACACGTGCAGCGTACGTATTTTTATTCCGATCGTGCGTGTACTTAATTTGGTGGCAAACATTAGCTTCTTACCTGAAAAGTTAAACAAATCTTATCACCTTGGTAGATGTCAGTGATGTAACTCTTGGTGTTACTTTGGTGTTAATCTTTTAGTCGATTAATTCTGCTCTTGTATAGACTATTGAACGTGGATTAAGTTGCATTATACTATACGCCTAAATTGATTTTTTATTAATAACTATTTGCTACAAAATCATGATCGTACTTAATGAACTTTTGGAAAGGGAAGTATGACTTTTCTAGCGGTGTATAGTTGAAATCACCATACCCTCTCAAAGTTATTGAGCACTGAAAACTAAAAAGTTTGGACAAATAGAGATGGGAGATTGTTAAAATGATATCATTGATACCAGTATAAATTATATCTGCTATATTAAGGAGCGTTTAATGTAATTACATTTTTGATGATGTTGTATTCATAGAAAAAATCATTTATTTTGAACAAAGGAAGAGTACAAAGGGAGAGTCCTCCACACTAAGGGAATCCCTTTTGGAGGATAGGTTAGGTTAACAGTTTGTTATGTTTCTTTTGAATAAACAAGATATATTTTTATCCTAAGTCTAAAAACTACAAAAAAAATTCACGCCCATTAAAAATCCAACACATTAAGTTTAAGTAAAGTAAAGCACAACTAAATATCTGTCGGACTGAGCCAAGGTGATAAAATTAATTAAAAGCGGCTATACAAAACTAAAAATGGCTTTTACATTATTCAATTATTTTCTGCCATTTTTTGTACTAGATTTATTTATTTATTTCGAAAAAACTAATGTGTAAGACCCGTATAAAATACTTAAAATATGTTTACAAAAAAAACGCGATCTTTTAAACTTGCTGAAGCTGAAACCGTATTACAGTCATCAGAAGCTACCATTGATTTTATCATAAATTAAATATGTAAATTGAATTACTTAAAGTCTTATAACATATATAGATTTATATTTTACTCAATTAGTTTTCGTTACAAGTCTTTACCAAGTACTAAAACATGTTTTTCTTTCCGTGCCTTCTTTTTTGAAAGAAGATGATTGTTTTAGTCAATTGGCTTTGAGAAAAACATCAATGTGATTCTTAGATACCCACATTAGCACACCTCACGATTTAGTTTGAACGGGTCATCACTATATTTTAATCAATTAGTTATGCTATACATATTCAATAACAAAATAACATGCCATTTCTCATAAATATATTAGCCGAGACTTTCGAATTAAGTGGAAACACATAAAAGGGTAAAATTATGGGCAAAGAATCAGAAAGCAAAAAGCACGACGTCAATGTTTGGACGCACTCAGAATGATATTTAAAAACAGAACATTGAGGTATTTTTTCAAAGGCAAGTCAATTGGCGAAAGCGCCAATGTGCAAGGCAATGTAAGTAGAGGACGACCTCGGAGGACACACTTGGACCAAATGAAGAGTCCGCTCAAAAAGGCAGGTGTCCGAAGTATGAAGAATAAGAGCATGTATGAAAAGATTGTTGGATTTGAACGAAGCTAGACAGGTTTGCCAGGATCGTACCGATCGGTAGTCTCCGCCTATACCAATGGGAACTAACGGCGTGAGTACATGTATGTATGTATTGAAGTAAAATATGCGTTCCGGTTTGTAAGTAACTTCTATATTTATGACAGGTTGCATGTTATAATGTTATTGATCAATCTAGTATAGCTAATTGAAGTTTAATGATCCTTTTTCTTTGTATATTTTGCCCGCTAGTATATCTGATGATGACTGTACATGAGTGGCGGATAAGACTTTGACTCCCAATTTCTGCGTTAATATGAATTTGCTTATATACTTACAGAAACATTTTTTCTAAGCATCATAATCTTATACAATGGATTACAGGTATTTTTGGATAAACCAGTTAATATTAATGTCTCCGTCGGCTCTCTGACCACCATGCTTAATGTCAGTCACAAGAAGATTACAATTACAATCTAATGCATTGAAAATAAGTTAACAAAAATAAACTTATTTTGTCGTATATTTAGACGTGGTTTGAAACGGCTTCTAGCAAAGCCAAAAAAGAGCCAATTTTCTTAATGAATAATACATACGTACATTATACTCACGGCCATAAATCCCAAAAAAGGGTAGCCAGAGCTTCAGAGCTAGAAACTCTTTAACCACATTTGGAAGTTGATAGGGGAGAAGATGTTAAAAATAAAGTATCAATGGTGATGGGTCTCCAACCGCATCGCCCAAAAACTACTTAAAAAGCCCCATACCCTTAGTTGCCTCTTACGACACCCGAGGGTAGAATAGGGGTAGTGACATTTTAAGCCGGCACTACGCGGATATTAGTAATCTACAAGAAAAAAATAATCTTTCAAAAAATGCTGTTTCTATCAATCCACATAACAAGTCATAGTAAAGTTTCACATTCCTATTTAAAATTGGCAATATAAGTTTATATTTAATCATGTGAGTATACAACGTGGTTGTAAGTATGCGTCATAACCATAACATAAAGGTCGTACTTCCTTGTAAGTGCAAAAGCTCTAAATGTGTGAGTGACTAAGCGAACTTTTAATGTTCATCTCAGGTGTATTGACCCTTACATTCAGATAAATCATTGACTCGGTAAGTGTACCTTTTTTTCATTTCAGCTAAAGTAAAAGCTATGGAATTTTTCAATATACATTTTAGTATAGTCACATACGCTGTTCGAGATATAAATATGTTACTTTGTCTAGATATATGCTATGTAAATGTATGTTGGGACTGAGGAAGAATAATATCAAGTAAAGGCGTGTATAAATCATTGTCGTCGTAACGTAATAAAATCAGCATCTAATCAAATTATGTATGCGCGATGGATGTACAATAATAACATATCGCGAGTCGCGACATAATGAAACTTCACCTCGAACCCGCGACCCGAGTAAACAACCCGCAATGATGTCACCTGGCTACAGTTATGTTGTTGACCCAACTGTATGAGACGCACACTTTTCTAAATTATCGATCGTACTACGACCACTACACAAATGGATGCTCGTCTATTAATATGCGATGATATAATATTGTTTTTAATGTAACATGTGATAACGCTACGTACATAAAGACAACAACTAATGGAAAAGCACGGAAACACAAACCCCACCGAACACGACAGAGCTGGGACCTAGTGAAAGTATCGAGCGGCCCAACAAAGACAACATAGAGATAAAATCTTAGGTCTCACCTAGCGAGATTTCCCGAGAGCTTAACGACGCCATTCGATTTGGCGGTCATATCGACGTCGATGATATCATGGCGAGTGTCGGCGGCGGTGTCGAGACTGCTAGGGATGGGGGGTCGGCGCGGCGGCGTGACGCGCGGGTACGTGTGGTGCCGCGCCGCGCTGTCCGCCGCCACCGCGCCGCGCCGCTGCTGCTTCGGCAGCGTCCGCGCCCACAGCGGACTCGCCGCGCCCTTTAGGTGGCTCCCGAAGTTACTACTGCTGGCAATCGCTGCCGAACTTATCACCGCACTTTCCATTACTCGTTTGACTAGTCTTCACCTTTAGCAATGTATATTTGTCACCATGTTTTTGTCACTTGATTGTTTGTTTATCGAATCACCAAACACATTGTTAATTAAGGATATTTATCGTTAAAACGTTAAGTCACTTTTGTCAACATTTTATTGTCCACTCCACTTCAACTCGTGACACCAAGAGAAAGACCACCTACTAAAGAAAATTAAATTTAGAATATGATAAAACGATCGTCAAATTTGTGAGAACTTTTCTAACACCTGCTATAGACCAACTTATCAGTTGTATCGTATCAGTATGAAATAGACCGACTGTAATTAAACAACCTTAACCTTCTATATCGGTTCATTTTGATGACTGACTTTTAATAAGTTTTTATTGAGATAAGAAATCTGACATAAACCAGTTTAGATTTTAATCTTCGATATAAGGATGTGGAACGAATGCTCATGAGTTAAATAAAGTAATTAAATACCTACACAAACAAAATCATGAACTAATCAAGAGTGAAGAAAAATTTGCGTGACTTTCCGACAAGCGCACCATTCAAAGAGCACAGAACCTAGCCTAAATAAAACCCTCATTATAAAGTAGTAATCAATAAGCCGTCAGTCAAGATAGCTAGATGAGCGGAAGGTTTCTTTTGGTCAAGTCGCGGGGCGAGGCGTGTGGGCGCGCTGACATCACCTCAGCCGCACTTACATCATCGGCTCTTAATGCGCTATCGGCATTCGCTTCCTCTTATCGGGAAACCTATCAAACTGTTCCTCTCGTACAATGTCATTCTGGTCATCGACTTTATCCAGCACTTCAAAAATGTCTTTAGTACCATAGTTTTTATTATTTTATTATTAACTCGAAAAAAGTGTGACGAATAATCTCATATTGCTTAAAAAATATATAAATCAAGAATTACCAAAATTTTATTGCTAAATAAAAACATACAAAGAAGATGACTACTACAGCGCAGAAAAATATTGGCAAAAAGAGGTATATTTGCGACCTGGTATTTCACTATATAACTGCAAGGCACAGCACCGATGATTTACGATATAATCCAAGGTTGCCTCTCTCGTGTTAAGTTAAATTAAATTGAAATTAATCACATAACAGTTTTTCCTCTTATCACTATAAAATTGCTCGAGCCTACACAAACAAATCCATCTATTATACAGCCGTGTTCTTAAAAAGCAAATGTTGATTATTTTAAAGACTATGGTAGCGGCAAACCATGCTAGTAGTTGAATGCACTACTCAAAAACCTATCCGCACAAAATAGCGAGCAAGCAAAATCGAAAAGATTTCATATCAATTCCAAAAGGACATTACTAAGTCA